>JANHGN010005246.1:73671-104028 GCA_024605025.1 Megaceryle maxima | reverse complement strand
ATTCAATTGAAAAATGAAATGATATCTAAAATGTAGAAAAAAAAAAAATTGGGAGGAAAGAGAAGAAGGGAGGGGAGGGGGGCGGGGGGGGGGGGGGGGGGGGGGGGGGGGAGATGAGAAGGTCTGTCACTACCACCTGGTCATTAGCTATGGTAACAATGAATATGATGGAGATCCAACAACACTAGACCTCCAGGCATGTGAGCACCTGCTGCCTGACTAACCTCCAGGATGGCTGCCCCGTCTGCTTTAATAGCCTGTGCATCAAGGAATGACATCATATTGTCAGCCAAATGGCACTAATCAGCAGGACAGCGTCATACTTCAGGGTGTACTTCCATCTGGGGGTCAGGGTAGCTAATTAAAAAAAAACCAGCATTTCCATGTAGAAGACAGGAATGGAAGGAGACCCAAGGGAGTGTGAGAAAGTGTAGAAGAAAGGAGAAAGAAAAGAGAAGTGGGATGCTGCCTATTTATTTCAAACACTTAGTACCCAAAAGGAACAAAAAACACCCACACAACAAAACACACAACACACACCAACAAAACCCAACAACAAAGCACAAGCAGAAATTGTCTTGGGTCAGCACTTTAATACAGATACAACAATAAAATATTTGTTGTTGCTTATAAAAGCAGACAGGGCCAAGCTCATGAGCTTACTGGTGTTACTAATGCATTCTCAAGCTATCAACTGAGCTTCTGTTTAAGTCTCAACACCTTGTTCCATGGGATGGAAGACTTGGGAACCTACAGAAATTTCAAGTATAGGTGTTAGTCTTTTCTGGAGTGTTAATTGTTGCCGCTGCCATCAGTGGCATAACTGACCTCCACAGAAGGGAATTCTTCCAGAACACACACACTTGCACAAGTAAGGAGGTATCTGAGTGCTTTGGAGGCCTAAATGAGGAAGCCTTAATCTCCTGCAAAGTTCAGACCATTAAGGCTGATAAAATCCATTCACCTTTCAGCATCAATGCTATATGAATTAAAATATTACCATTCTCTATATCCTGTAGAGGTGTTTCATTTCCTCCAATACTTGCTCCTCTCAGAATGTGCCAGGCTATTACTTTTGACTTCACAAGTAATTTTTTATGTAGATGGCTTTCAGATCACCACAAACACAGCAGAGAAAAACATTATTCCAGTTAACACAAGGCATTCTCCGTTCCTCTTCTCCTGAGAATGCAACTCCCCGTGCCAGTGATCTAAATTCAAAGCACATATCCTGTGGTCCTGCAGTAGAAGTGAAGGCTAAGGAGACTGGCAAAGGAGATTCCACAACACCAGAAAGGATCACATCAAAAAAACAGGAAATTCTAAATATTTCTCAGAAAGCATCAGCTACCTATGCGTGAACTGTCTCTCTACAGCATCCTGGTGACACAATTTCCAAGCTGTGCAAGAAAAGATCAGTTTCCATAGCAATTCCAGCCACTTTCTGCCCAGATGCAGCACTCCCCATGCTCCTGAATACAACACATGGCTGCTGTGAAATACAGGCCTAGGTGCCAAAGGCAAGCTGGAGAAGAGCAGACAAAAATTCCTCTTATGGGGCCCATGTATAATCCAAAATACAAATTCAGGTTTGTGATATATATAAAGGAAGAAGGAAAAATACCAGGCTAAGATCCAGCTATCTACCTTTCATGATAGGCTGAGTCAGAAAAATAAAAGCTTCTGGAAAGAAGGAAGAATTTTTTCCTCCCTCTTCTTGTGATACAACACAAGCCACTGTCAGCTTTGCCATAGAGTCCCTGAGCACCATACAGCCTTTGCCCCAATTCAGCTACCAAGGCAGGAGAAAGGGAAGAGGCAAAGGTTTGACTTGTTCTCACAGATAAAAATCTCTCTAAGAACAAACAATAAATAACTTGTTTGCAGTGCTTTAAAGCTTCTTCATCCACTTGGATGAGAAGGTGGCCCTGGAAAAGCCCCCTTTTACCCTTCCCTTGCCAAGACTATAGTAAGGAAGACTGCTGAGTGACCCACAAGCTTGAGCTCTGAGTCTCCAGGCAGGCCTGAGCTCACAGCAGGCCAGTCTACAGTCCTGTAGTACCTGTACAGTTGTTCTTAGGGAAATCGTTCAGGGAAAGAATACACAAAGTAGTCCCATGGCAAATACAAGTAAGTTCAAAGGTAAGATGAGCAAGAAAGCATAAGGTCTAAACAAAAGTAGTTAGATACTAAAATAAAACATGCTAGAGTGGCTCTAAGAAAGATCTCTCCTTGTCTGCATCTCCCTCCCTTTTCTGCACTATTTGGCTTCCTCAAAATAAATTTTTAATCCTAAATCTCACAGCAAGAAAACAAAATGTAGACAGTTGTCTTAAGCATACTTAGACACTCCTATCTGCATCTATCTTCTATACTGTGGTTATCCTTTTCTACAAGACAATTGTTTAAGGGCTGCAGCAGATCAATTTAGAGCCTGGGATGTCTATATATAGGCTGTTTGGAAAAACAAAACAAAACCCACAATGAAATGCACAGAAAGCCATACCCACTCCAAAAACCAAACAGGACTGACCTTCCTATAGTCCTCCCAATGATACAAACCAGCATCAACCCAATAGGTGTATTTTGCTCCAAGGAGTAAGCCAGCAGACTAATACTCCCTGAGCTTTTAGTGTTTTACCCCTCACAGTGGCTTTAGGGAGCAGCAGTGCTGGTTTCTGAAAGATGGCAGACTGAATATAGCACATCCCCTTGTTGCCTTGGTAGTACTACTGCCATTTTCAAAGCAAAACAGACTTTCACCTTCTTTACCATGATATACCAGCTAAGGGTTTCATGAAGCTTTTGGAACAAGTGGTCAACATTCTTCAAGTACAAGCATACACCTGAAGTGCTTATTCCCTCACCTGAAAAATGCCTCTCACCCCTTCCAATGCCTGTACCATATCCTACAGCTTAAACCCCATCATAAACACATCATGTTCTGTAAACACAAATGTGCAATATGCTGAAACTGAACCTACAAGAACAGAACAAACCACATGGAACCGAATGTGAATCTAGATGTGTTCAGATTGTGTTAAATTTATTGAAATATATACCTCCATTTCTGAAAACATCAATAATGCTATTGGAGTTTTTCAGAAGACGGGGGCCAAAATGTGTCAGGGTAAGCATCTAATAGTGACTTGGTCGTATTATTACATGGACATCATCCATAAAGAGACAGCTACTCATGCTTCAGAGTGGTTGGATGCAGCTTGCCTTTGTTTCTCCCTTCCCTTTCCAGCTCATAGTAGACACTTGTTTCATCTAATTAGATGACATTTATCTCCTGAGAGGCAAGAGCTGGCAATACTACAACAATCCTTCTCTCCATCCCTGCTTAAGTAGGGATAGTTGAGAAAAAGTGACTGCATGAAAGTGAAGTCCTATTTCCCTTGCTCATGCTGCCATAGGCAGTCAACTTGAAGCAAAGGTTCCATCTTGAAAATGTCAACCAGAATGAAAAATGATAAAGTCAGCTGCAATCGTTCCTCCAGGTCCAGCTGCTCCCCTGGGTTCCTCTAGCATAACTGACAGCACAGCTAGAAGAATATATGCTTTCTGTGCTGACTGGTGCCATGGGGTTCTTGGCCTCAAATCAATCACCCCAACCCAGTCCTGTACTTCAAGAAAAAATGCTGGAGCATCAATCCTGCCCCCATTTGAAAAAAAGCAGTCTGCTGAGCATGGCTGAGACCTCTTTCCTCTGTTGTCACACCCAGTGAACAGGCAAAGTAACAGACTTCCTTTCCAGGCACTACCTTTCACTGCCCAGGTACCAGGGAAACAACCACAACTGAAACACACATATAACAAAGAACTGATGTGGCTTCAGCCTGGAAGGGGCAGGTTTAGTTTTGAGGTTTGGGTTGGTTTGGTTTTTAGTTTTTGTTGGGTTTTTCCCCTCCATAGGGTAACCAGACATCAGCTTTTTTTCAGTTGCTTAGAAATTCTCCAGGAGGCCTTTTTGCCCCAGTGGTTTCTTTTGCATCTCATGCTACATATGAGGTGACCCATGGCAAGAGTAGGAAAAACAACAGGCCTGGTCCCTGCTTCTTTTGCTATTTGTCGCAACACTCAAAAGGGAAATTATCAGCAGGAAAATAGAGAGGAAAATTATGTCTGGGTTGACTATAAAACAGTATCCTACCTCAGGATGCGTAGTAAAGAGCTAAAGTAGCTGTGCCATGGATTAAGCTAGTGCAGAGGTACACAACCAAGTCAGTCACTAAGGCATAGACTAATATTACAGGGACTTTCTGAAGACACTTAGCCCACTGTCTACACCACAAAAAGAGAACATCCTCAACCAAAACATTTTGAAAATATTTGTATTGCTCTTGCCTTTTAAAACAGCTGTTTTTTAGAAAACCAGTAGGGCTGCTGTTCCTACACAGGAACCAGTCATCCAGACTCAATTCTTCAATTCAGTGACCTCCAGTAGCTAACCCCCTATAGCAAGCACTCACTATTGCACCTAACTGCTCTGGAGAAGAGAGTTTCAGCAAAAGTAGTTCTCTCCTTCCCTGTCTTTAGACAGGGGGATTCAAACTTCAGTTCTATCTACATCTCCCTACACTTATCTGACTCATGAACTAGCAGGAAAATCTGGGTCAGAAACATGCATGCACACCCACACTGTGTACCCTCCCCAGGGAGGAAGGAAGCAGCCTCCCTCTGAAAGTGCCTCAGACCAAATCAGATATCCAAGTGTGTGAGCACGCTGTCTAGACTGCCACTCTGGAGACTGACAAATGCCCTACTGAAGGTTTCCATCAGCTACCAACACACCTGGCTCAGGAACCTGCTGATCCCACCAAAGGCTGGGCTCACATAACAAGTGTCTTACATGGCCAGGTATATTAACAATGATATTTAAGTCAGGAAGGGGAGGAAGTACAAACACAGCTTCAGAATAGCCCTTTAACTGAGCCATTACTGACAAAGAGGCACTTCTTTAAAACACTAATTCCTAGAGTAAATAGGGAGATTCCAGTGGATGGTTGCAGAAAAGTTATTGCTGCTCACAGTGGTGAGCAGAGTGCCCATACAAAGGAGTAAAAAACAAAGACTCTTCCTACTGCCCTATGAACCTAACAGAATTTGTCTTTTGAGGGGTGCATTTCTTTTTGCCCACAAATGAGCAATGTCTACATAGAACTGCCACCAGAAGAGACAGCAGGTGGTAGCAGAAAAATTGAAGGGAACCAAACCACCTGCTGACCTGATTTCAGGGACAAATGAGCACAGTACAGTATTTTGCAAGACCAGCCTCTTACAACCTTCTGAGAGGCACAAGTTCAATATTTCTTTTTTGTCATGTAACAATAAAAATATATTTATCCACACAGATGCATTAAAAACCAAACAAATAAAAGAAGAGGCTTAGTAGCAGCCTCAAGAACTTTCTTCATGCTTTAGCAGATTTGATCAGGTAGGCCTACAAGCACCAATGAGTCTCAAACCAGGTTTGACCTTCAATACAGGATATTGACTCTATTGTTACACCTTTTCCTCCCCAGAGCTTAAATGGACCCTCCCAAAGCAACAGCCACATAAAGCAGGGGTGAAACAGAGACCAAAAGCCCTGGGGAACAGCAAAGGTCTTACATTTCTCAGAGTGAACAGTAGCTGCTCACCACCACCTTTCAAGATTCTCAAAATCAGCATGCCCCAACCCCTGCCATCTTCAAGGAGCTGTTAACTGCTTCCACCAAGACAGAGGAACTCAGGACATTCATCAGTCCCCATGACTATTTAGTAACAAGAACAAGTTGCAGTGACATCCTTCCTTGTGAAATCTTACCTCTTCCATTTTATCATTGAAAACACTTTTCCATCTCCAAGATGAGAAGAAAAGCTTTAAGGTCAGCCAATACATCCCAAGGCAATTCCATCCCTGTCAGATCTTGTGGCTTCAGCAAACCTTGTAAGTTGGTGACCACTGGCTACAATTATCACCAAGGGCTAAGCTCCTTCCCTGTGCCTTAAAGGATGCAGCATTTCTCTCTTTCTAGATCTTCAAAGCAGAGTGATGCCACACTCACCCAGGAGCTGCTGGCAGCAGGACATATTCTATGATAAAAGCCAGCAATGAATTCTCCTGGAAACAGGACACTCAGCAGCAGCATGAGCTGCATGAGAATATGCTCATGTATACAGAGCATTCTACTGAATCAAAAAAATGGGGCATTGATTTTGTTATTCAGTTTTGTATTTAACTCAGTATTAATCTCTGCATACAAATGCCTCTTCCCCACCACCACTTTCTCAAGCCTCAGCAGAAATTCTAGTCAGCAGCAGAAACAGAGATGTAGGTCTAAAGAACCAATCGATCGGTCTGCTACAAAGACAAACTGTATGTGAGAATGGGGCTCTGAGCAGGCTGTCAAAGCCTCTGTTCTCATTTATCAGTGAGTACCTCCCTTAGTCCTCACACGAGGAGAGCCGAGGAGAAAGCTAGTAACACTTACGCAAGGCATGCCACTCATCCTGGCGGATTGTCTTGGTGATGTTGTAGGTGAGGTTCTTGGGAATAGTCGCTGAGGAGTAGTGGTACTTGATGTACGTGCACCGCTCAATTGCTCCTAAGGGCAAAAAACGCAGAACAGAAAATGCTGTTAAATGAATGCAGCATGTCCTCCTAGCTATAGGCCTGATGGGCTTGACAACCAAAAGCAAAGACTAGGAGCAAAGCAAATCCCTACCATCTGTCCACTGTGACAACCAACACTATATTTGGCCCGCAACAAGCACAAGCTACCTGTAAGGTAAGCTCACATCCAAAATTGATATACCAAAGGCTCTGCAGTAGCTGTCAGTGTTTGCTTTCACCATCAGGTAAGTGTGTGACAAATCATCCCTTCTTTCATTTCTTTGAACCACGAGCTAGCAGCAGGCATACAAGTATTTGTTGTGTAGAAACTGTAAACTCACATCTTAGCTTATTGTGCAGTAATGTTTCTCAATGCCCGTAACTCCAGGAGATAGATCAAGGATGTTTGCTTCGTGTGTCTTGATAGAAAACGGTACAGGGAAAACAATACATAGATAGTGGTCAGTTTTCCCAACCCCCTTCCACCCCACAGCCAAGAAGTAGGGCAAGCATAAGGATACATGTCAGGCAATCACATGTCTCCTGCAAGTACCCAGACACTTTCATAGCAGGCTCCGAGATGGAATTTATTGGCACCCCTGAATAATGAGCCTTGTATGACAGCACAAATGGCTGAAATGGGCAATTGCCCTCCCCACCCACCCCCATCTACATTCCATGGAAAAAAGCACCACATGCTGTTTCTGTTTATTTTCTTGTCACATTATTACATTCACCTTTTACAGTCACCTTCCTTCCTTTACAATAATCACACCTCTAGGCCCTGATCTCCTGGCATCTCTCTGTGCAGTTAGTGTCCTTAGAGGAATGGGTCTGGCATAGCCTGATGCTTTCCATGAATTATAGCCTAGCCAAATTTGGCAACAGTTCTTACACTGATGAAAAACAAAGTTTCCTACATCCCTTTTGCTAGCATCCTCAGCTAACACTAGTTTTATTAGACATTATCAAGGAGAGATCAGATTCAAAGCTCATTAAATTATTTTTTCCATTAATATGATGGTGTTTTGGATCAGGTCTTTAATAACTAAATAGGCATCCTTAATGTGGTTGGCCACACTGTTTGGTACTAGCTACCACTGGTCAGAGAAGGAGCTGTGCTGGAAATGCTTTATGTATTAAAAGTACATTAAGATAGGCACTTAACAGAATAAATTAAATGAAGCAATGAATTATACAAACAAGAAAGAGTGCTATACCAAGAGGCAGGTAGAACACACTCTGCCTGAACTGAAAAGTCAGAGTCATTAGCCTTATATTGACATCTCCAAGGCATTAAACATGCTTTTATGATAACAGAAACAGGTTTCTACCTCACATTGAAAATATTATTTGGCATGAACTTCGATCATACACCCTGAATTCACAGCTTGAATAAGAAAACCTATGAAACAAAATTATTAGTACCATCGCAGTCTACTAGCATCATCCAAAGTTAGTGCAATGCAAACATTTGGGGTCCTCATTGTTTGCTCCTCTTAAGCATTCTTCACATTCTGCCTTTGACAGCAATTAGATTAGACAAAGCCAAATATTATAGGGTAAAAAGGCAAAATATTTACATATGTATCCGCCTGCCCTGACAGCGTGATGGGCTTCTGTGTGAGTCTGCACCATCTGGGCACCAAATGTATGCCCAGAATTAAAGTTTCAAACCAAGAACAGTATTTTAAAAAAGACAGCTAGTGTGCAAAGAGCTTTAAAAAAGCCCCAAATCACAACCTGGCCACCTTATAGGTTTTTCTGTCTCCTTTTGTTCACTTGCTTTCACGGATCAGAAGCTTTGTCAGGAAAATGGAAAATGCTTATTTGTCAGAAAATAATCTTTAAGTTACCAGATGCCTGTCCAGAGAAGAGATTTCTATAGAATAGCAGAAAAGGACACTGAGCCAAAATTCAAAATAAGTGTGCAGAAGGAAGGAAGACAAAACCTGTTCCATTTGCTATAATTTCTGCTATAATCAGCAGAAAGCACCTCCTCCTACACCAAGAGGCTAATTTCTATTAAGGTCCAAAGTTTATTTCTTACCACAGATACTGTTAGAAGTAATACAGTAAGCAATTCACTCTTCTATAACCAAAGCTTAAAGCAGAAAGATTATTGTCCTCACTTTATGATATATTTAACTTTGGTCTCACATTTACATCCTCAGGGCTTTCATGAGACTTAAGTACATGCTTAAAGACTATCTAGAATTAAGAGTACAACTGCAGTGGTTCAATGGTAGCTGAAGTATAGGAAGATTTGAATGGTAAATTCCATCATCATCTCCTTTCCAGCCACACAACATTTTTCAGCACTGTTCCTACCACTAAGTAACATGCTATTTAACCAATAAACATCCTCACTCCAACCAGGAGCTTGCAGGGACCAGAAGGTAAAGTGCTCTTCAGTGTACATAGCAAGATACATTCTCCTTTTCCCCCCTCCTTGTCTCTGAAGCATCAGGGTTGACCACTGTGTGCACTCAACAGGGCTGAGCAGAGTGCAGGGAATTTGCTTGTACCTGGGAATTGTCCCCACTACTTATCTTACACAGGGAAGCAGATGCTCAAGTGACAGACAAGGATGCTGCTCTTGGATTTTCACCCTTATCTGAAGTATTAAGCATAGGTTAACTGCTAGAAGGGGTAAACCTAATTAATTTTTTGTTACAGGGCTCAAAATACTTCAGTCTAATCCAAGTTACTGGGCTCCATAAAGGGATAAACAGGTGAAATGTAATGGGCTATGATATACCAGAGGTCAGCCCACATGAGCTAATGGGGCCTTTTGGCTTCAGACTATTAAACTCTCCTGCAAACACCGAGTTCAATACACCCAAGAACACATAGTTTAGAGGGTTTCAGAGCTGTCTTCTATTAGCTTCTAGCACTTCAATTACTTCACACACTAGAACAGCAGCAACCACTGCAGAGAGCATGCAGCCACCTCTATTCACATGGCCACTTCTGATAAGAGGCAGGCAGGATCTTACTGGGAACCTCAAGCTTTTCATGGCCCAAACCAACAAGGTTTGGGATTGCTTGGAACTTAAACATGAGCCATTTATCTAAACCTGCTCTCACAGGTGCAGAAGAGTGACCCTGATGAGTTAATGCAATTGCATCAGCATCTATCTAGCTGGAGTCAGGAATTAACTTCAGTTGCCTGAACCTGACAATAAAAATTAGGAAAAGGATGAGTTTATAGAAGTGACAATTTCATACTTAATGTTTTCTTCCTTGTTCCACACAGAAAAGAATTAGGTTCAAGAGCTCCAAACATCCAGTTCCTGGAGGCCCCCAGGAAAGCAGAGGCAGTTACTGCAGCAATAAGTAGAACTACAGCTCTCCTGAAAAAGTCTTAACAACCCTCAGAAATCTTTACCTTCAGATGAATAAAAAGTTATGTTCACTCCAGGCTTTGGGGTGGGAAGCAAGAGTGTATTAAAAACCCACACCAAGCAAACAAAAACCCAACAAACCACAACACCCAAAACATTTTCCCTTCCATATACTCCACAGGATCAACTGCAATTTATGGGGCATCTCCAGCCTTCAGAACTAACACAGAAAGATCTAATGCAACTGCAGCTGAGCCCTGGACTTTGCTTAAATAACTGGGAATAGTATTTAGAGCAAACCTGTGAGGATGTTATTTCCCCTATGCAGCTGCCATAGCAAGTGTTACAGCTGGCCACAAGAAACATGGAACAGCCACAAAGCTACTCCACTGACAGATGCAGTATATTCCACATGGCTCTGATCAAAGGAAAATGTTTGCTGAAAATCCTAAAAACCCAGTGGCTGACATCTTCAAAGAGAGTGCTAGGAAAGGGATCAGCAGGAAGATGCAGCTAGAACCATGCAGAGCAACACTGCCATAGCATCTTCACATAAGCATCAGTGCTCAGAGGGGATTTTGCAGCTTTAAGTCCACGGTTGGCAAACCCCTGTTCCAGTAAAGTTCAGATGCCAAATAAAATTGAGTTAAGGAAACTAGAGGTAGCTTCATCCAGAACAGTTAGATATTCACAGCAAGCATGCCAGTTATCCACTCAGTTCCACTCCTATATCTGTTGAGCATTTCTCCATATTAACACCTTATTACATACTGTTTAATTTTCTCTCCATTACAAGAAAAATCCTTAAAGTACACTATTGCAGGAATATCACCTGAAGATACCATGCAATTCTACTCAATTTTCAAAGCTATCCCAATATCCTGATGTTAATTCAGTTGCTAGGGAAACCCATCTTCCACTACATTACCAGGGCTGTAAACACTAGCCCAGCAGAAGCCCCAAATTGTTTGGTAATGCAGGGAGTGACTGAACCATTTTCCACCTCTAAGCTGGACAGAGGTGAGATCATACTGCTGGTATCCATACTGTGTTTATCTGGTAAGTAAACAGACAAGATTTTTTCAGATCTTTTCACCCAGCATTTTTTTTTCATTACCAAGACACACAACCCCCCCCCCCCTTTAAATATAAGAACATTTCAATGCTTTCAAGGTGCTCCAATAAATTAACCATGGGTTAATAAGACTGTTTAAGAACTAGAATGAAAATTCAAAGTGCCACCAGGATACTGGTCACATCCGTCCTACAGTTTGGATCTCAGAAGTATCCGAGGACATTGGCCCTGTGAGGTCAGCCCAACTTTTACAAGTGTGGTTGCTGCGACCATATAGTTTAGTCTTCTGCATAATACAGAGCAACTCATCTGAGAGCTGGCAACAGAAAGTAGTCCTTCAGATGGTCTTTCATGAAACTGGTAAACTTGAGAGCAGTTAGCTAAGTGTCAGTAATGTCACTTCAAATCGAGCCCAAGATGACACACAGAAGTGTTACCTGACTACACTCACTTCCTTTCAATGAGGGCTATGAGATTTCACATTTCCCCCCCTCAAATTTCAGGGCTGCAGACTGTGGAACAATCATTAAAGTTCAGTTACAGAGCAGCCCAGTGCCTGTGAATAAGTTACCTCTGGTAGCGGGAAGGCTTACGGCTACACAAGCATTTCTCCCACTCTTAAGACTCTCTGCATCTGGCTGAGATTCCCAATTGCTCTTACCTGAGGTTTGCTGCACAGAGCTAGCAGGTCACTTGCTCGGGTTGAGCTATAGCATGGCCATATGAGACTTCACAAACTACCATTGACATGACAGTCACCTTGCTTTCTGTAACACACAGAGATCTGAACCCAGGTGGTACTCATTCTTCTCTTGTAGCAGTGTGTTGATTTCTAAGGATCCAGCTGTACAGCTAGTATTTGTTTTATTACATTTCCTGCCAAGGCTTTTGATATGATGCGCTTCCCTGAAAAAGACTGACGTGGATGTTCTGAGCCTTTGCTACCCCCAGGCAGCTTTTCATCCTTCTGTGTTGTAGATACCTCTGGATGAACTGTTCATAGCAAGCAATTTATTCCACAAAATACACCCTTTGTGCTAGCTCTAATTTTTACAAATCTGTTTGAGAATTACTACACAAACATTTCCTAGTAAAAGGAATCTTAGCCTCTGGCTTGCAAACTGCACTCACCACATCTATTTGCTATTCATTATAAGAAACTGCCTTCTCTAAGAGAGTACCTTAATCCCATGGTTTCTATTCCCTCAATGGGTGACTATATCTATACCAAGCAGACTGATGATGTAGATTAGTCATTTAGTTTAATTGTTTCAAATTATATTCAGAAAAATCTGTAGAGCAGAGAAAGTTTATAGGGTTTATTAGCATAACATTTCAGTAATATTTCCAGGGGCTATAATCATAGTTAGGATCAGGTCACACAAAGCAATTGCATGGGGCATATATATCTGTTCATGTCTTAAGTCTTGTCTCCCTTGGAAGAGTTCATCATTAAATGGGGCTAGCATTTTGCACAACCTCCAGCCCTGGTTACTGGGGCTGGTGTAACTTGAGTTACTGCCCTCAGCTGTATGCACTGTTCTGTCTCCCACATCATTTAATATGAATCATCAGAACACATCTGGAGGTAACCTTAATACAGGCAAGGCTATTGCAGTTTCAGCACATTAACTAGTCAATGTAAACTTTGGAGAAAGTTAGGACAAGAAATTGACTCTACCTTGACCAGCTTCTATGAGAGAATTGCTATCAGATATGCTGACTAGTAAATGAACTCATGTATTGCAGCACACACAACAGGATCATTTCATTACCTCTGGATTAATGCTAACCATGAAAGCACTGGTTAGGTATTTGTGCCCATCTCTAAAGATGGTAATGCCAAAAACGTAGGAACATTATTCTGCATTAATTGTAGAATTAATTATGTTAGGATTGTCATCTAGATGTCAACCAACCCAATTCTCCTGCTCAAAGGGCAAACAACTTCAAAGATAGCACACATTGCTCAGGGCCTTGTCCACTCAAGTTATAAACACCTCCAAGAAGGGAGGTGCACAGCATCTTTGAGCACCTGTTCCAACATCTGACCACCCTCATTATGATCTGGCCCCCCTACCTAATCAGAATTACTCTTGGTGCCATATGAATATTTTGGATACTAGAATACCTAAGGGTAAAGGTCTACAAAAATAACAAATATGCAAATACCATCCCTTTAATCAACATGTCTGATGAATATTCATTAACTTATAAGCATAAATAGATGCCAATGTTCTAATTAAGGGTGCTCAAGATAGATTTTCAGCTGCAGTATGGGCCAGATTTTTAGAAAAGGAGATCAAATTTCTTCCTGCTTGACTCTGGCATTATCCTGAAATGATGTTCAGCTTGGTCTACCAGTAGGACTTGTTACCTGTCCTTAAGTAAAGGAACTTCTGCTAATGGTTGTTGCTTTCTGTAGGCTGCAAGGAGATTGGGCTAAGGCCTCCCTTCAGTTGACAGGTGGGGTTTATGTCCTTTCGGTTTAAAGCTGAGTTGCTAGCCCCTAGATGCTACCTCTACAAGTGGGCAGAGGTGCACTGTAGGCTTCTACTCACCTTCTACATATTCATGGAAGAGTCAGAGAAAGATGTGATACAGTGCCCTTCCCCATTCACAGACTGACCCAAGGGTCAAGTATTAGAAGCAACAATCAACATGTCTGTGGTACCACTTGGCATCTACCAGGAGTGCACTTTTGAAAATCACTTCCTGGTCAGCTCTAGTTAATGTACTTCTTGGTCCATAACGTGATGCACTCTAAGACCATGCCAACTCAATTCTTCACAAATAAAGCCAAACTGGAAGATGAGCTAATGGAAGTTCAACTAATGGTACAAGAGTAGAGTGAGCCTGAAGTAACATCCTCTCCCTGATAACACAAAGTGAGCATGCAATCTGAAACACCCTTTGTTTCTTACAAAGCCACCTCCATTGTACCAGACCATGAATGTAGATCTAACCTATGCTGCATGCTGGGCATCGGCAGTTAGTCACCTTAGTCAGCCCTACCAAGGGAAATTCAGCCTTGAGCAAACATAGCTCTAGGAAAGCCACCTGGAAGGATGCTTTATCTGCCTAGGTGGGTCATCTCCCAGACTGGAGAAGCATATGGAGCAGCCACCCCAGCATGAACAGTACCACAGCAAGAACAGATCTGCAGTCAAGTTCTATAGAGCTGCAGTCATCACTAATGCTCACACCAGCCATGCTCATAAATGAAGCTGGACAAAGTCTGTGTTTTGGGTTCAAAGGCCAACCTGAAAAAATATGGGGGGTGAATTGAACACAACACTGACAACCAGGAAAAATATAAACAAACTATAGCTGAAAAGTTTTGGACAGCCACAAAATTGTATTCATCTGTAGCTTATTTTGATGACTTTAAAGAATATTTTTAAAAATATTTCAATGGGAAGCCTGAAAAAAGTATTTGGGGAATTCTAAACCAGACATTTTTATTAATTTCATAGGCTTTTTTCCAACTGACTATCACCCATATTAGATCAAGTTTCAGAAGTGGTTCTGCTCCCTTGCAAGCTCTTTGCTTCAGAGCCAATTTTCTGCATGAAAATGAAGACCAATTTACTAACTGTACTTACTATAAATGTAATTACAAGAACTCTAGGCACCTCTATCTTCCCTGTGGGGTAAAATGCAGAAAGCCTGTTAGGCTGCCAGTGGTAAAGGGATATTTCAATAGCCAGTATCATGTAAAATTACTTTTTTACATGGAGATTACTTTACTGACCACCAGAAAGAGTAATGAACACAGAATTTCTGCAAAACATCCTCTGAAGGTAACAGCATCCTCTGTTTTACCTGAAGAAAGTGCTTGCTTGTATTCACCCAGTTGGCAGCCATTGAAAGGATGAAACATTCAGAAGATAAATATTACTTCATCCCCAAAATGGCACACACCCAGCAAATACATTAACAGAATGTATGGCTTAAAGATTTTCATTAGGAAAGTACACAGAGGTTTTTTCAGTGTGAGAAGCAAAACATTCCTGCTCTGCTTTCCTTCCATTTTTCTTTTACAGTTCATCTCACTTGATTGCCAAATAAAGGTTCTCGGAGCCTCTAGCTTAGTAAGACTCGTTAGAAAACACTCAGCTGGTAAAGAAGTCTTGTAAAAACCCAGTGAAAAACATAGCAGGGGAATGACCGAAAGGATCCAACTTACTGCACTATCCACACAAAAATGGGAAATAGATGAGTATGCCATTCCCATTCTTCCCAGATCATTTGGGATGAAGACCTGACAGCTCACTTTTAGCACTGATCCCTTAGATCTCTAGAAATACAAGGGGCAAGAGTCAGATACAGAGTGGACATGATAGAGGAGCAATCCATAGAACTTACATATTTCCACCTTTGTCATGCATGGGCTGTACAATAGCCAGATTCCATACAGGGACACTTAAATATTTTGAACTGAAATACCCATGTTTCAATTCCAACTTTATTTCCACACTGAAATACCTAAGTTTCCTTCTCAACCATCATGTGAATAAAGAGAGATACAGACATGTGTATGCACAAAGCATACAGCAACATTTTCAGAGTAGAGGGAAAAAGAAAGTGCCTGAACAGCTTTTGACAGACCTGTTCCCCACATGCTCTCTGGATA
The DNA here is from genome assembly GCA_024605025.1 of Megaceryle maxima. Lineage (NCBI taxonomy): Eukaryota > Metazoa > Chordata > Aves > Coraciiformes > Cerylidae > Megaceryle > Megaceryle maxima. The sequence continues at coordinate 88,369 of JANHGN010005246.1, read as the reverse complement.
TCCCAGCAAAGAGCAGCTTGCTTAAAGCAACCAGCTGGCACAAGATAAATATTCCACCCATGAAAAGAAAAGAATCCAAGTATGAGACCAAAAGCTGAATTTGCATTGGAAAGTGATGAGCTCACTTTCCCTCCAGGGACCAAGGAAAGGGGGCTGGCAAGGAAGCTGGAGCAAGAGAATGGTTATGAAACACTTTTTTACCTCAGCTATTAATAACAGTCTCCAAGCCACAGGGTACTTGAGAGGAAGAAGGCATCTCCTTGCTTCTATTAATCTTTTTGTCCACCTATTTGCATTGGGCTAGCCACAGGGGAGAGGGAAGCAGAGCACGAATGAAAAGTTAAGGAGGTTAAAAGGGCTGAAAAATGTTTACTCTTATTTGTTTGGAAGCAGAAATTAAATGATCAATAAAAAGTCACTGAGACAGCAATTGCAAGTAAAAACTTCACTTACAACCAAATAGCTCATGGAACAAAGCAGTATCTCAGCACTGCTGTCAAGCCAAAGAAAAATCATAGCAAGGGCTATGGAAAGATCATGTTTCTTTTATATGAATGTACATCTTCTGATTCTCAAAGAAAGATACTCCCATTGAAGCTTGGTGTTTGGACCAGCTTTAAAACCTACTTCAAAGAGATGTCTAGGAAGCAAGGTCCCAGATCACCAAGAAGAAAATAAGGGTGTGCCCACTGGTAACACTAACTCTGCTTAGGATCTGCGATCCCATGCATTGAAGTCTAAGGACACCCATCTCTGTACCTTGGAAAGTTTTCATAGGCTGCTATGCAACCCAGAAATGCCTTTCTATATACATTTACTTCTCTACTTCCTAAAGCAAGAGGAATAGAAGCCCCTCTGTCTCCATATTGTTAGTTTCCAGCTAGCTCCACAAACTGCTGAGCTGGAGAAACCATTTCACCATCTTGTAGTGCTTCGTTCTTGTAGCACTTCAACCTTGTGCTCAAACAGCAGAAATCACAACGTAATGATGAATCATTCACAAGTTTTGCATCCCACATTAGGGAACTTGAGCAGAGACCTAAGTCTAATATCCCTGAAGGCTCCACATAGAGGCTCAGTCTCATCTAGCACCTACAGCAGTCTGTTAAGAACATCACTTAAATGAAAAGGCTTGTGTGGGCTATGTAACATGTAACAGAAAACTATTTTCATCAAGGCTTTGTCCCTCAGCTGAGCTTGGGGCTGGGCAGAGGAAGTCTCACAACTATAACTTGAACATAAATTGTTGTGAGGAAAGAGAGAAGGGTAAAGTTATTGGCAGGTGTCATATACAGGGATTCACAGGAATCAAACTACGGAGAGAACTTTAGAATGATTTTTATAAGTATAGCCTAGGAAAGAAATAAGTGAGGAAGCAATCCAGCAGCAGCTTTTCAGCAAGGCTGTTTCCCACTCCCCTCCCCACTATTAGAAGACTATAGCATGAATAGACCAGAAAGGGTGCCCCGTGCTATGCCCATAAACTGTTCTCTCACTCTGGGCACTGATCTTTTAACCTCCTTTGCCAGTAAGTCAGATTATTTCCATCCATCAAGGGCTATTTAGACTTTCAAACTGTGCAAACAGAAGATGACTTTGGACCTATTGACCCTTTATTAAAAAAAGAATCTTTCCCCTACACACATCCTTATCTTCTAGATTCCTTAAGATTCAGACTTTTTATGCTGTCCCCATTCTAGTTACTTCAAATAACTGTTAGGGTAGCGTGGCTGGAATAAAGGCATTTTCAAGGCATCACAAAAAAAAGTATTTCTCAGACAAAGGTACTTATTAAAAACAGTTAAGTGTATGTACAGTGTAAAACTAAGACAGGATCATCCTTAAGTGAGCAGGGCTTCCCTTGCAAGTTCATAATGTCTCTCACCCCACAAACTCTATCAACTGAATAACAGGTGATGCAGCCTGATGGACAAAAGCTACTAAAACTACCTTGAAATACATCTCAGGACTGTTTACTGGCAAGTAGAGACCACTAAATTATAAAGGTGATATGTATAATTGCTCTCCAAAGTAAGGAATAGCTTCATGTTTGACCATGCTCTTTCCCTGTAAAGTTATTCCCTGATTGTCTTTGTTCAAGTTATTCATTAACTGGTGAGTTACCATCATTCAATTCCAAAGATGTTCCATCTTCCTTTGTAAAGAAGTATGCATTCAAAGGGACAAAAGATTTCTCAGCTGATTGCCCTTTTCTTGAGAGCCCATTTGCTTCACTATTGTAATTGGACTTACTATTGTACATGAGGGCTTGAATCAAAGGCCTTCAGAAATTAAATGTTGTGTAGCTATTTAAAAATTAGGCCTTGAACAGCCAAACAAAATGAAAGATACAACTAGAGGGAAAGGGAGATGATAAAGATGGTGGTAAGAAGATCAGACAACTCTACTGTGAAATCCAAGATGAGCTAAAGCACAATTTGGTCATTCTAAAACCTATGAACCACAGATATTGTTAATCTCTCTGCGGCTGTCTGAAATCATAAGTGGTTTCTCCCTTACAGGAGGAAACAATTCTTGAGGAAGTATTTGAAATAGAAAAGATTGGTGGATGTGATCAAAAAGTATTTTTCCAGTTGACTGGACTGTGCCCTTACTTATCCAGTGATGCATTCTGCAATACCATCATATGCCCTTGTGTCCAGAAGGCTTAGACACCGAGTGCCTCTTCACAAATGGTACAATATTTCATTTTCGGTGCTTGCATCAAGTTCTGGATGCACTCAAATGTACTTAAGTCAAAAAACTTAGAGCTAGAATCTCAGTATGACTGCAGACACTGCTTACTGCATGAGCAACACATTTCAGAGTAGCTAAAAATACTGAAAGGATAAGTGTCCTTGTATGGGGGTACAGAGTGCCAGAAACTGAGAAGGGAACAACTTATCTCCAGCCCCAACCTTCCCTTTGCTTATTCCAACAACACTGGGAAGAGCAGGTTACTGCCAGCTACAGGCAAGTTAGTGGTGAGAAGACCTATTCCCAGCATGGTCTTCAACTGAGAATTAAGTTCCTCTAGCCAAATCCCAAAGGCACCTAGTCTCCAAGCACATTAGCCAAGATTCATAGCATTTCTTTTCTTTTAAATACATTTGCAGAGATGTACCATTTAATGCAGAAAAAGCATATTCAAAAATTAAAATGGCACAAGTCAGGCCAGCTTGCATAACAGGGCAGCAAAACAGAGTAGAGAAAATCCAAGTGGCTCTAATAGCATCTATTACTTTCTTTACATGTCAACAAAAGCTACAGCTTACTGTAAAGCCACATGACCCTAGCTTAGACCCATAGCTAGTGTATATTCAAGTGTAGAAAGACTATTGTGGGATGAGAATTTCTAAGCAAGTAGACATGTCTACTGTTGGGTCAAGGCAGACTGTGGAGCAGACTGAGCTTTTGCTGCTGCTGTTGGGTTTAGATTTTTTTTTTTCCAGAGATTTAACATCACTTTGTGTGTTGGGATATCCTGTTCCTTTGCCTGGGACACTCTCTTGTCATATAGTAAAGCTGATCTACCATTTCTTGCGTCTTCCTGTTTGAAGTGTCAAGTCCAATTAGAGGGTCACAGTATGAAAATCTCCCACTCACTGCAATCCAAGGTGTTATGGTCAGGGCAAGCTGGACTAAATATTTCTGCTGCCTGTCAAGAAGGATTCATAGCTTGAAAGACAAGACTCAAAAATGTACAGAGGACCATTAGTTAATATGACTATTGACAGCAGCAACAAGCATTATCTAAAAGATAAGCATCACACCTCTGAAGACATCACTATCCAGCTCATTCCACCAACCCTACACCTGAAAGGCCAGCAGAATTCCACTGAGGCTTATAGTCTTAAGTGTTACCCAGCCCTCTGCAATTCAAGAACATGTTTTATGATCCTCCTTCTGACAGGGGAGGGCTCAGCCACATCCCAAAAGACCCATCAGTATACATGGGACCAGAGAAGAAAGCACTTCCCAGCACCACTTGCAAGGTACAGAATAATCCTTGAACTCCACATTGGATTTTCACTAGTTTTGATCATTGCTTCACATTTAGAGGGAAGGGGCTATGGAAACAGACTTACTCAGACAATGTCAGCTCAGCATTTATTTCCTTTTAGTCTTTATGCCAAGTCTGAGCTGTAATAAATGTCTGTCTCAGCAGCATCTGATAACTTCACATGGGACAGAGGTGCTCATGAGGCAGAATGCTGCACAAATACAGTGAACAGAATCTGTGCCCCAAAAGACTTGTGCTGTTCCTGTTTTGTACCTTCTCTCATTTTGTTTAATAAGTAAAGATGTCTTGAACTGTAATGTCTAATTTTTAGACATTAACTGATTCAGCAGCCCCTGTGCTTCTGGACTCATTTTTACCTGTACAATCAATTCTAAATCCAAGGGTTATTATAGACCATTGCATTCTATGAATGCTTTACTTTCTATTCTAATTACTACTCTAACAATACCTTGCACAGTTTATTTCTTAACATCTCAAAGCATTTAATAGATTATTGCTGCCTAGCATTAAGTTACATGCTATCCTCCAAAAAGTCAGGCCTTTGGTTTCTTACCTTTGTACACTAACTTGGAGAGTACAATCAATTCCCTTTACAAGAGGTCTAAATATAGACTTTAATACATCATTCTCTGAATACAAAGAGAGACAGAAGTCCACTCATCCCCAAATCCAAAGATCTTAATTAAAAATTAAGACAATAAAAACATGGATAGCAAGTAAACACTATCCCAAGTCAAGGACAAACATCTCATTACAATGTAGATTTCTTCCTACACTAAATTACAACATGGTTTAGGAAAATGCCTGGGCAGCTGCTAAACTACACCTCTAGTTTTTTTCCTCTTTGTCAGGGGCTGTGTTCAGCCTTTTGGACTCCAAAATCATGAGGCTTCAGTACACCAACTCCAGGATCAGGTGAAGATGATCCAGGATGATTCTTATTATGCCTCCACTGGACCATCAGCCACTCTGATGAAGGCTACAAAGAGAACATGTCAACTCAATGGAAAACACATTCTTTGGAAAGCTTCCAAAGCTTTAAGAAAATATGCCATTAGCTTTATTCTTACCCCCTATGGTTCTGTAATAGCAGATTTAATTACAACACTTGTGACAAAAATCAGAGTAAGGAGATACAGATGCAAGCTGATCTTGCCTAGAGATTCCATTCACCAGAGTAAGAGCCAAATGCAGCACTAGGAAGAGACTGCAGTACAAGCTCAGTGAGCAAACTAGATTCAAATCACTTTCAGCAAAATTGTTTCTCAGTATGGCCAAACTCAAAGGGAACGAGAGATTAAGGTGGCAGGTACGTGGCTGAGATTCAGGGAAGGACTCCTAGGACAAGGAGACTTCGTAAGGAGAAGCAAAAGCTAGTATCATACTGCAGTAGAAATGCAGTGAGGATAGATATGTGCCAGACTCACCAGCAGAATAGGCAGTGCCCCCAGCTGTCATACAATGGACTTGGTTTTCAGGTCTGGAATCAGCTAAAGAAGCAAACACTAACTCCAGCAACTGATTAGCATGATCATGCCTAGAAAAAGAAGAGTAGCTAAGCTTCCATGGTTAACTGGATGGGTTACAGCATCTATGCTTGTAGCTGCCCAACTGTGCAACAGGCAAGAAAAAGGAGTTAGCAACACAGAGCTCTAAAATAGAGGGATAAAAAATAGCCCAGTTTCTGAAACTGATATCACCCTACATCTCTGTGTAGCTCATTTGCAAGTGGGGTGGATTTTACACCTTAAGGACTAAACAGCTTTTCTAGAGATACCTACAGCAGCTGCAGGATACAGGGATAACCATTCTCAGTACAGGGACACAGTTTGTGTGATACTCCAGTCCTGGGATACCAAGAAGTGAAAAGCCTGAACTTACATGAACATGGCTTGATGCACATAAGAGAAGCCTTTGCCAGGAGCATGCAAAGGGTGAGACTGGATGTCAGCACTTCATAATGGATTACATTAAAGATACCTCAGCAAAATAGAATCCCAGAGGTTTAATAATTGTCTTTCCAAAATGAGGAAGCAAGTGGCCCAGAAAAAGAGAATCCCTCAGCAGGTAGAAACCAGAAGTTTCTAGGTAGCATTTCTCAGTTTCCAGCAAGCATCCTTCCTACAGGAAACAACCAAGTTACCTTAAGGAGTGAGAAATAACTATTCATCCACTGCCCACAGGCTTTCAGCTATGGAAAAAAAAGATTTGGCAATGAAATTGCATGACAGTAATTTACTTTGTAGAAAAATATGCAGCACACCATGTCATAAAGATAACATTTAAGATCACTTAGGCTGTCATCAAAAGGAGGAAGCAAGAGAAAATACCTCTGTTCTTTATTTAGATTTCCTTCAGACTTGGTGACATTTGCTGCATTTCAGCAGGGCTGTGGCAATGCCTAGGAGCCTCAGTCTGGACCCTGGTCCCCATGAGGCCAGGCACTGTGCAATCATTAAATTTAATCTGTCCCAATCCCAATTCCTTTACCATTTTATAAATATTTCCAGTGCTTCTGAATGTCTCCAATACCACACCTAATAAGCTGGTTTTGTACTGGGGTGAGGAAAATGTACTTTAAAAAAAGCTGTGTAAGAAAAGCTTTACTAATGTTCAAGGTCCAAGAAAAGATATAACCAGGTGGAATGGTCTTATTATGCTCAACCACACATCTCACCTACCCACACAGATGCTTTATGCTCAGCTATACGTCACCTGCCCACAAGAGTTCTTCCTTGAGGACAAGTCTGTTACTTCATTATCCACATTATACCAGAGCAGAAAACAGTTTGAAATAGTCCTGCTTGTTTAGAAGGCTCAGTATCATATACCCCAAGAACAAATAAGAACATGGAGACTCAAGATCCTGGAGGGAAGTGGTAGATGGTCATCTAAACTGCAGATTGACTTTGAGCTTTGTTTGAGCCCAAGCATATTCCTCTGATTTAATCCAACACCTTTAGTTGGATTAGGATAAATCAATTTTGATGTTTTGATCATTCTGTAGCACTGATTCCATGCCATGAAGTACAAAAATCAGTAAAGGGGTTTACTACAAATTACTGCACAAGACCCACAGCACCACAGTTAAGACTTGAAACATTTCAGCACTAGACATCTCTGCCAACTTCTCACCACTGACTGCAGAACTAGAGACTCAAATACACTGCCCTGGGTATCAAACTGAGCACGATTTCCTCTCAGCTACTACTCCCCATAAAGTGAACTTGAATAATACCACATGGGCTTTGTTTATGGTAGCTGAAGAATGCCGGTCTCGCTTCTAATAGGAGGAGAGCAGACTCCTGGCACCAAAAAGATTAAATATGAGATTTAATATGCTAAATATGGTCTGCTACTTATGTCTATCTGAAGAATGTAGGTGCTTGATGGATCCTCAGTATACCGCTAGAAGGGACAGGGATAATCACTAGATTGCCTTGTCAAAAGTGTACCCTCATACTTGCTGGAACATGCATCCTTTCAGCTGTGCTGCATCAGGGATGCAGATAGTCCTATGCAGGGATCCAAGATATTCAGAGACAAGCTGTACTGCTTTGCCACAACACCCAAAAGTATTATGGAAGGTTCTGAAAGTATCTTTCACTAGGATGAGGGGTATGCTGCTTGCATCATTCAGAAGAACAACAGGAAAAGACTGAGTACTCCCCTGCCAGACTTAATGAGTTTTGACAAGCAGAGCAAGGCTCCATGTGTCATCTCTTACCTGATCAGAGGAAGGGCAACTTGTTGCAAGTTTGCAACATGAAAAACAAATATCCCTTTCATTGGTTTCTTAACCCTGCAGTTCAACCTCTCTGAACTACAACCAACCACAAACTATGAGTATTTAGAAGGGACTAATAGCTTCTCTGTTCCAGAAAAGGAAGTTTAGTGTGAACTGCACTATTTAGCATAAACCCACACCAGATGATTATGAAGTCAATTAGCAATAAAAATATTTCATGTATAAAAGCCTTTTTAAAAAGATAAACAAGCCAGGCTCCAAATTACCATTAAAAATAACTTCCATCGATGCTTTGCCAGTGCTGCTGAACTATCTTTCTTTGCAGAAAGAGTGTGGATTTTTTGATGATTGAGCATATCAATCAACTAGTTGCTTCATCTGGAGATCAGAGGGTTTGTTTTTGAAAGCAGAAGAGTGAGCACCACTAAGGGTTCCCCCTGCCACATCTCTCTCCACTTCCAGTACCTAGCCTCCAGTATGACTTCCCCAAGCAGAACTCTAACAACCAACCATCAAAGCAAAGCAAAAAACCCCATCCTCCAAGAATTAAAGCTCTGAATGTAACAGTTCAGAGACCACAGGCAGCTGAAGCATTATATTACAAAGCTATCACATAACTAACCACAGCTAAGTGACATTCAGGTGAGTGGACACAGCCTGTGGTGGTTTCTTTCCCTGTGGCTCCCTGGCAAGCAGACACTCTTTTCAAGGTTGTTGCCTGTTTCTTTCATACATTTACAAGCAGCACTACAGGGTCTTTTTCAGCCCTCTTTCTTGTTAAAATATCAATTTGAGAAAGCACAATGCTTATATTTTCCTCAGCTTATAAGCCACCCAGTATTTTGATTTGTGCAGCTGGAGGCAGTTAAGCAGTGAGCCAGTTGTGACAATAGTAAAGGATCTTCAAGAAGGAAAAAAAATAATTTGAGAGAATTCTGACTGTCCCAGAAACTCACAGAAATTCTCAGGTGACTCAGAACACTCCCATCAGTATTCCAAACTGATAGAAGTGTCTAGACAAATAGCTCAGAAACTAGTCTTTGTGATTTGTGCCCAGACACCACACAAGTATTTGGCATTTGACTCGCACAGGTTAGGACAGGTACTTGGGCTCTATCACAAGGCTTGGCCTCACCAGAGTTTGTCTGTACTGACTGAAAGTCCCACTAGAGTACCCAAATTCAAGGAAGTAGCACACCTTGATTGCCAAGTATTCAGTCACTACAATGCAATCCAAGTGAGGAATGTTAGCAAAGGCATCTACTACAAACACAGGAAACAGGTTCATGAGATATTTTAATATTAGCTTCTTCAGCAGCACAAAAGTTAGTTGCACAATCCTTTCAGGCATAAAGTGCATCCATTGTTTTAAGGGCAAAGAAGGATCTACTCCAACGGCTGTAGCAAAGCATCACTTCACTTGGCTATAGTATGCTCTCCACACTAAATCCCAAAATACCCCCTAAAGACAAATAAGTAATGGCAGGTATAGAAAAGCATTAAGAGACAGAAAGAGTACATTCTCCACTCCATTGCAAGATGATGTGGAAAGTCAACAAAGCAGAAAAAGCTCATTCTGATGGCAAAGGAGAAAAACACTCACATCAATGGTGCAAGACTGTCAACTATGAGAAGACAAAGTTAAGAATGAGGCCAAACCTAAGAAAAACTTAAAACCTCACAGAAGTGCAGTCCTACATTTTGGTGAAAGCCAAGAAGAAAGGGCAAAAATTCTACCTTTGACATTTATGCCTGAGAATTTGCAATAGCAGAAGACTACACTGATACAGCAACTCTCCCAAGTCCTACACAGAGATGTCAGGAGAAGACAGATTTCTTGGAAGGAAAGAGGGAAAACACCTGAGTAACTACATACTTTAATTCTCCTCTGTATATTCTACTACTCTGACCATACTATGTAATTTGAAGAACTCTCTCCTCAGCTAACATTTTTAAGAAGAATCAACCACCTCCAGCCTCCATTCCTATATCCACCCTTCCCTGGCCATAAGACTAACTCAGTACAGACATTCAAAGCCTTCTGCACAGCAGCAGAGCTATGCTGCCTTTTGTAAAAGTGCTGCCAGGAATACTTTAGCATTTTTCTCCTGAAGGGTAGAAAAATTACTCCAAAATTACTTAACCTGGTAATGAATTGCATCTTCTTTCCCTGTTGTAGATTTGGAACAGTGACTCCTGCTTCACATATTTGCCTTAGCTTAATTTAGTTGGGTTTGGTTTACAGATTTGTTTCTATCATGATAAAAACAGGAAAAATACTACAATAACAGGGGAGAAGGGAATGACAGCATTGACAGAAAATGAGTTTTTCTTTGCTAAAATAAGTCAGTGGATGGGAACAACCTCAGCAGAAACAAAAAACTTGCAAACTAATTTTTTTGGGGGGGCAAAGGGGGACAGGAACTGAATTCATTGGTATTATTAGAAAGTATCGGTGTTAAAAAAATATATTTCACTAGATTAACATTCCCTGATCCCTTATATTTAACATTGGTACTTCTAGTAAAATACTGGAGTGAGGACTGACTTCTGGAGTTGAAACAGTTGTTTAAAATTGCTTTCTTACATGTGATAGGTGGATAAAGCAGGTGAAATCTTGGCAACACTGAGGACGTGAGTCCAATTACATCCTCTCCATGCCCAGCTCTCCCCAGGCAACTGTAGAGATCTGAGTTCTATGCTGATCTGTCTTCCTGACAAAAGCATTCAGCAGCACTGGAGCTGCTTAGGTTTATACTCTCAGTCTCAGAGTGACTCCATTATATCTTTGCCTTTTAACTGAAAGAGGGCACATTTAGATTAGATGTAAGGAAGAAGTTCTTCACTGTAATGGTGGTGAGAAACTGGAACAGGTTGCCCATAGAGGCTGTGGATGCTCCATCCTTAGAAAGGTCCAAGGCCAGACTGGGTAGGGCTTTTAGCAATCTGATCTCGTGGAAGGTGTCCCTGCCCATGGCAGGGGGACTGATCTTTAAGGTTCTTTTGAACCCAAACCATTCTATGACTATGATCTTAAGAGGCAGAATTCATTAAAATTCAACCAATCCATTACAATTTTAAAGCCATCCTCTTCCCTTTTTTGACTCCTCTCCCCATAGTCATTTCTCTCACAAAGACATTTCTCAATATTTCCAGTGCCTCCTTCACCCAGTGGTTCATTTGCTCTGAACTTAGAATGAAGCATAAGCCATTTCCACTCTTTCAATGCAGGGTAGCTCACATAAATGCCAACAACCAGAAGTTTTTACATGGGTCAAATTCTGAAGACGTTCCCTGCCAGACTAGGTACCATTCACCAGCCACCTCAGTTAAATATGAAAAGCAGTTAAAAACTTTGGTGCTGTGTGTGGTACACATGCAGCTCATATTTTTGTAAAGATGCCCATCAATTACAGAAACAATTAACTACATCTTTCCCTGCTATGCAGTGAAGTGCATTTCAATAACACTCCTGTGTACTTATTAAATGTTTTCCCTTGGAAGATCTCCAGAATGATAAACATTCATTAATCACCATGAAGCACCTGTGCAGTGCAAAACTACTTGAAAACTACATCAAAGAGGTGATCAGAGACAGAGCTAGTGGCCATTTTACATAAGGACAACTTCATGCTGCTCTGCTGACACACAGCCAACTTGCCACAGGCCATCCCAGCCCCAGAATTGTTACTTTTCTTGTAAGAAAACATATCCTGAGCAAAAGCACCTGTGCATTTGTCAATCATCCCAAAAGCTTCAGCCACAAGAAGAGAGGGAAGATCCAGGAATCCATGAACTAGTGATCTTCAACTAACCCAACAGCTGAGCCAGACCACAGGCTGTCAGCACGTGACCTTCAGCCACCTCTAATGAGTCCTCATGAGCCAGGGTGTAGGGGAAAGCAGGACACAGCCAGACCCCACATTTTCCCCACAGGATCACAGAATTACAGTTTATCTAGGTGAGTCACTCACATCCCAGGAAAAGAGGACAAAGACCCTTGCTGTCAGAGAAGGTGGCTCCCACTACCCACACCTGGCACACAAGATTCTCAGTGAACAGCCCATTACATAAGACTTCACTGGAATTTGCAAAATCCCCTAGAACCTAGACTCAGGGGGTAGCCTGTGTTTAAATAAGGTTCACATTATTACTGCAATAAAGGCATGGCTGCTCTTAAAAAAAAAAAATCACACTAGCAGAAACTCAGTACACTGGGTTAAGAGGCAAGTCACCCAGTACTAATATGGATAGTTTTGTTCCACAACTGGAACAAACTATTCTATTTGAAAAGTTGGAGGGCAACTAAAAATTCAGACTTTATTTCTCAACACAACTGATAACACATCACCAGGCTGTTTGAAATGCTGTACCAGTGTAGAGAAAAGACTTGCAATAAATTTTACAGATAATTTCTTCTGCAGAGTACTACTGTCTCTGACACTCAATCAGGAGAATATAGAAGTCTTGGTGCTCGAGTATGTGTGAATATACATGTTTTAATTAAGCCTTATTAATGTACTTTATATTCTCACTATATAATTATACAGTTATACAGAAAACCATTCAAAAGACTAGATGAGTCAGGAGTTTGACAACAAGATATGAATAGCCAAATTTAGCCCATAGTACAAACCCAGCTATCCAGCTTAAGACTGTCATCTAGAGCAGACTGAATAATTTATATACAACTTTGACAAGTTTTGTCCGCTTTCTTTTTTAATTGTCTGCTAACAGGCTGTAAAAAACTCTTAAATTTATTCATTATTCAAAATGATTCATAACTGCCTTCACTGACTAACTCTTGGACTACAAATATCTTAAGATATGACTGTCATAACTCAGTAAATAATTTGCAATTCATGGTGTAACTTATGTAATAAATTTCTTCACCTTATGTAACTAGCTTGAATAGTTTAAACAGCTGACAAACACAGCATACATTTTTAATTAGACACTTGCAGTTAACAGTTGGGTGGTTACAGGAATCACCCTCCCAGGAAACAAACAATGCCATGTGATTTAAGTTACAAATATCAAATCTTTCATTTAGGGACATGCTATGAAACTCACTCACTTTGCCTACACAATGACTTGTGTGGGAAAACTCACATATAGCTTGAAGACTTACACATCCTATGCTGTCACAGTAATACTTAAAACTTCCAGTTAAGCATGATTGTCTCAAATTCAGAAAATGACACTTTCACTTTCTATATACCACTCCAAGATTTAGAAAATGCACATTTTTCAGGGAGCTGTTGCCTTTTTCCACAAAGCACATGCAACAGACTCTGCATCATGCATTGGGGTTACACTAACACACTCTTCCTGTTCCTACCCTCCACTTCAGGGTTTTAAGATAAATACATGAAACTACATCACAGAAGACAGTTTTAAGCAGTTTCTCAAACAAATTAAGACTTTCAGACAACCAGGGTTTACCATTTATCTCAGAATCCAATTCCACAGCTTATCACCAGAGTCAATTCTGTCTTGTATTGAACTAAAATTTTACATTTCAACTCATTATTAATTACTTGCTCTGTGTGTTCCTCTAAACTTTCCCCTCATTAGAGCCATGGAGAGCTTTTCTGCCTTGTGCTCCACATTTTGGGTCAAGCTACAAAGCACATTTTGATACTATTAATCAAGTGTCTCAAAAGTAATTGCACATAAAGTCAGAAGAAAGGTGACTATAAAGGAGCTACTACTGAATATGAACAGAAGCTCTGATATCTGGCCCTACTGACTTAGCTTTATAAAAAAATAATTTACTCATAAGCCAGTCATCCAAAGGTCCCAGATTTTACTGTTCTTTGACTTCCCCCCAGTATTGTTCTGACAGCAGAGTGAAATATTTCTGCACAGCCAGAAAATAGCTATCAACAATTGTGGGGTACTCTGATGCTTTGCCCTCTTCTACACTTATACTTTTTTAAATCCTGTCAGTTTAACACCTGTTCCCATAGAGGTTACAACTGTTCATATTTTTTCACTAAAAGGAACTATTCCCAGACAACTTTGCCCACCAGTAATGAGAGGTGTAGAGTCCAGGCTTGAAACAGCAAGGGGCACCATGAAGGCTCTGACATTACATCTGTGAAGCATCTCTTGTCAACTATAGGATAATGATGAATCAGATCCTAGGATCACTGCCTCGAAAAAAAGGTGTTTCTTTAAAAAAAAAAGGAAGACTTAATTTAGTAAAGTTTCTGCTGCTTTCCATGACTATATACTTTTATGGAAGCATTACTGAAAATTTCAATTTTACATTTTACATTAATAAGGCCTTCTTCAAATACATAAGTGCTGAGAGGAAGACTAGGGAAAGTGTGGGGCCACTGCTGAATGAGACATCAGTCCTGATAACTGAGGATGCAGAGAAGGCAGAGTTGCTGAACACCTTCTTTGCTTCAGTCTTTGCTTCTAAGACCAGTCCCTGTGAACTCCAGTCCCTGGTTGAAGGGGAGAGAACCTGGGGGAAGGATGACTCTCCACTGGAGAATGAAGACTTGGTGAAGGACCAGTTATATAAGTTGAATGTACATAAGTCCATGGGCCCTGATGAAATGCACCCAAGAGTGCTGAGTGAAGTGGCCGATGTTGTTGCCCTACCACTCCATTTTTGCAAAATCGTGGCAAACAGGAGAGGTGCCAGAGGACTGGAGGAAAGCCAATGTCACTCCAGTCTTTAAGAAGGGCAAGAAAGAGGTTCCAGAAAACTACAGACCAGTCAGCCTCACCTCCATCCCTGGAAAAATGATGGAGTGGCTCATTCTGGAGGTAATCTCTAGGCACGTGGAAGAGAAGGTTATCAGGAGTAGTCAGCATGGATTTATCAAGGGGAAGTCATGCTTGACTAATCTAATAGCCTTCTATGATGTTGTGACTGAATGGATAGATGCAGGGAGACCAGTGGATGT
>JANHGN010005246.1:0-66351 GCA_024605025.1 Megaceryle maxima | reverse complement strand
CCTTTCAAAAAATAAAAACTCTCCTTTTGACTTTTGTTACTTTGAAAATTATAAACAAGAACAGAAAAAAAAAAAAAAAAAAAAAAGAAAGAAAAAGGAAAATAAAATGGAAAATATAATTGGCAGTTTTGTGCAATGACATTCTTAGCTGTGACACTACATATAGCTGCAGAGGACAGAAAGCAATAGCAGTTATTTATAGGGTTTTTAAGTTGAGTAGATAGAGGTCAAGATGTTTACCTGACCCATTGCTATAGTGAATGGGATGGAGGATGTTTTAGAGGAACCAAAGTGAGACGAAATATTTACAGACCCATAATAAATCTACACATTATGAAAAATTATTGCATTTAATTTTCAAATTATTTTTACCTTTTTTTCACATTAAAAATATAAACTAGAAACTAACAATCAAGAAGATATTTAATGTCAAATTAAGTGCGCAATATTAAAAGTAAAGATGCTGTTTCAGTAAAGAATGATCCATCAGATACAGTTGGCTAAATGGAAAAATCATGAAAAATTAAATTTGAATCAAGCTCAATAAATTTTTTAATGCTTTTCAGTGAAATGTTAAGACAAAAAAAAAATATTTTAGGTCAACGCAGAATGTTGTGGTCTAACCATAATGAAATACTCTGATATTAAATATTTTTAACTGGATCGATTTTACCTTAAGAAATATTGCCTAAAAAATGAAAGTCTGTTTTAAGAATACTAAATATTATCATTTCCACGATGATATTTTTCATGCTGAAAAAAAATTACTTTTTCATCCTTTTGTTTCCCTCAACCTTTCCTTGCCTTCTAACACTATACTATTATTGACATTACTGATTATTACTGACATTATACTTGACAAAAATTCACAAGAGCCTTTGCTTCTCCCCCAAAATGATAAGCTTACCTTTTATGAAAAAAATATTTGACCAGCTCTGAAACACCAGTAATTCAACCACGTCGTAGAGACGTCTCCCTTTTTTCTGTATGTCTGATTACATTGACCTGAGGCTTTATTCGGATTTATAATACTGGAGACAAGAATCTGCATTTCTCTTCATTCCCTGGGTAGACCATTACTTGAGCTATTTAGGAAGGAAGGATGCTTTTATGGCTAAGGCATAAGACTAGGAATCGAGATATTTGGACACATTTCCAGCTCTAGCTCTGATTTTTGTGCGATTGTGGACAAGGCATCCTGAATTTCTGGGCAATATGAGGAAAGCAGAGTATCTCCAGAATTCTTTCACTGTTTAGATTTTATGCTTTGAGGCACTTTTTTCCTTACTTCATTAGTCAACAAAAAATTAGATATATGGTTCTTAACTGGGGACTAAGCCTTCTGCTGGGACCCTTGGTAGAAATCTCCTGATGAAGCTCAATTTTAATGCTTTTGAGGTGGATTTGTTTTATTTATGATTCTGCTTTTTGGAAGGTGGAAGTTGCACACTTTTTCCCTTTAGCAGAGCTTACCATAAGCTGGCAACCTGTACGGCTCCAGTTTGGTGATGCCCTTCTCATTTACTGAAACCACTGTTCGCTTCTCTCAAGCCCCAGCTGGCCCAGGTGAGCTGCACCTCAAGGGTTCTCACCTGGCACCACATGCTAGTGCCACGTGGGCCACATGCTGCATCAGCACGAGCTAACGGAGGGGAGTGGCTCCCACAGGCTCCCCCAGTATATTTATGCCATGCTGCAGCTCCACTGAAGTCCATCAAGACACTCTTGTCCACATTTTCTCCTCCCTTTTAAGACCACCTTTCAGTAAGTCTCATCGCTACCATGCCACCTCCCTTGCTGTGCTACCATGATGCTGATGGTCAGTGGACACAAACACATCTATGCAATCCATGTTCAGTTTCAGCAAAGATGGCCTTGCTCTGAAAAGTCAGTTAGCAAGAACAGCAGAGCCCTGTTGACCTCTGCTCAACATTGCCAGGCAGAGAGCCACACAAGGCACTCCGCACCCCAAACCACCCCAAAGAAGACCATGCAGGGCATTGAGCAGGGGAGTTCCTACAAGGGTGACCAGACAGCAGGATCCAATTTATACCTATGACTGCAGGACTACAGAAGGCTGCAGAAGTAGGAAGAGTGCAGGCACGGCAAAGTTTTCCCCCACTATGATGACACGATTAAGCAATGGCAAAGGGTTGGCCTCCAAGAAGGCACCACTGCTCTTTTTCTCTTTTTTTCCTATAGCAGTGCACAGAGACATTTCAAGCATACTACAACTGTCAGGGTTTGGGGAGAGGAGAGTGGTAGAAGAGGGGAGGCTCTGCAGATTTAGCAGCTGGCAGTAGACAATATGTGCTAACCAGGATAAATGAATAGATAAAGCAAAATCAAAATTAAATATTGCAGTTCTTAAAACAGGTGCTTTCAGCTGATACAAACTGAATGTCTACTTTGGTGTTTTGGTTCTGAGAAAAATGAGCTATTTTGACTTTCCAGCTCAGTTCTTGCAAGACCTCCTCAGCATGGAAATCTGCTGCCTGTAGCTTGAAGCAAAACGGCCCAACTGCTCTCCCTCCCCTTGGGCCATGGCTCTGGCTCTGCATCTCACCCCATCTGTACCCCAACGAAGCCAAGAACCTCTGGGTAGTCATAGCACGTTTGATGGTGCTCTATGGCTCGGAAAGACCTGGCAGACAGCATGTCTGTTTGTCCACAGTGTGACATCCTGTGTAGGCCAAGGCTTAGCATGGTGTCGCATCTGCACACTAGGTAAAAAATGATGTTCTGGGCACAACCTGGACTGCCAGTCTCTGCCCTGCTTCAGCAGAGATGGGGGCAGAGGCTGCCAGAAAGACAGTATGCCACCTTTGTATCTTCTGAAGATGGAAGCTGGTCTGTGAAGTGGGACCAGCCCATGAATAAGTCAGAGCAGCCCCAGAGACTGCTCTAATTTATGCAAGCCTGAAATAGCTTTTACAGCTCTTTTACATCTTGTATTATTTTCATTCTCTTGAATGTGAATAAGCACAAAATATAAAGCCTGTTCTCCTTGCACTTTTGCTGAGGTTTCAGCCCAGCCATACTGACCCTGGCTCTGCTTAAGATTTGCCCCAAAAAGCACCATTTGTGATAGTGGTTTGGTAATGCAGACAACTGTCTGCTAATAATTGACTGAGACCAATACATTTCACGTAAGCCACTTATGGTAATAACTTCTGGTGAACAGTGATGTGAGCAAGGGCAAATTAAAACCCATGGGTCAGGGACTGCATAGTCCCTTCCAAGTCCCTTAGGACATCCGTTCTCTAGTGGCGATAACTGAAGTAGCAGGGGGGCTTGCGGAGAAAACTTATTTTGCAGGCAAGGAAATATCTTGGAACTTGTGCAGGGCTGTCAGCAATGTGACTCTGCTGGGCTGGAAATATTCTGAGCAAATATGATATGGTGAAATTGGCCATCACCAAGGCCTCAGCACCATGTCACTCCCAGAGCTCTGTTTCAAGGGTTTAAGAGAGAGGCAAGTGGTGTATAAAAGTGAATTTCTCCCCAGCGACAGAAACTGCCTATCCCAAAAGCAAAACAAACACCAAGTATTTTTCACTTCTTTTTCCCTTTTACTGTCTGCTCTCCTTTTAACTGTTTACAAATCTTGCTTGCCCTTCCAAAATGAAATGAGGTCTGAACTGCATGTCCCTATAGTAGGAAACAAAAACTGGCCATCCATGACCTGAATTATAATTGAACGCCCCCAGTCATAAAGCAAAGAGTTCAGCTCAACTGTGTTTAAAGAATTCTTCCCTCCCTTTCACTTCTTGCAAAGCACAACCATGGCACCGTCTTCTCCAGAGGCCACCAGCTCCTCATGCAACAGCCCAGAACCTGCTTCTGCAAAGAAGGTGCCAAAGGCAGAGATATAGGAGCTCAGGAACTAAATACTGAGCCCTAAAGGGCTTGTTCGGTTACATGGGTTACTTGAGAGGGGCTGGGCAGTAAACACTACTGAAGTTTTGGCTAGGAAGTGCTGATTCCCTGCAAATCGTATCTGGTGACTATCTGCAGGCTAGGAAAAAAAAAAAAAAAACAAAACCATAAATTAAGTTCTTGCTCTTTAATTGAAATACAGCAAATCCCTGTATTTTCAATAGCCTGCTTTCCCATATGGTATAACATCTATGTAGGAATTTCTAAGTGATATGATGCAGCAAGGCTGTGCTTAAAATAATAATAACAAGCTTATCTCAAGCCCATAGGATGCTGAGGGGTTCAATGTTGGGTGAAACGTCACCCTTGCAGAGGATAGGCTGAGGAATTTGTGTGCAGCGGGAGCTTGTGATCTGAGCACAGGGGTTTAGAAGAGGGCTGCATTTCATGACCTACAAAAGAGAAAAAAAAAGAGATTTACATTCCAAATGTGCTGAGCAGCCCTTTCCCTTTAGTTATTAGAGGCACTCGGCATATAATTCATAATCGCCTAATGGCAGGGCAGTGGGGGGAGGTGCACTATTGCTGTTCAACATCAAAATCCTTTCAGGAACAGCAGTAACAGGGTTCTGCTCTTATTTATATCGTGACACTAAATGGCTGGCAGGAAGATACCAGCAATATCAGAATAAATAATTCATTAAGTGTAACAGAAGGTCACAAAGACTAACAACCATGTTTCTATATCCTCTCCTTTTCTCTTCTTCTCTTTATTTAAATGCTCTTTCTCTTCTGGTCTCCCCTAATCTTTTTTTTTTTTAATTATTATCTACACAAAAATATGGTTTAAAATGTAGCATTCCCATTTTTTTGCTTTGTAGCCTCCATCACTGATAGTTTTCCTCCATCTGTCCTTCCTCACTATCTTTCCTTTATATCCTTTCCCTTGTTTCTGTCCACTTTACATGGAGATCTAAACAATTTCTGGTTTCCATTATTATTTATCACTCACTAAGCTATGATTAGTATACTCAACGGACCACTGTCATTTTTTTTTTCTAGTTCTTTATTAAAAATGGCAACTAGTCTAACGCAGAAAGCTGTTACCTGTAACACCTTGTGAAATCTGTTTTATGTCTATAGAAAATTTCATTTTAAAGTCTCTAATTCAGCCAATTTTTTTAATCCATTTAATGTGCATCATGTTGGTTTCTGTAGCTTA
Source organism: Megaceryle maxima (assembly GCA_024605025.1). Lineage (NCBI taxonomy): Eukaryota > Metazoa > Chordata > Aves > Coraciiformes > Cerylidae > Megaceryle > Megaceryle maxima. The sequence continues at coordinate 61,250 of JANHGN010005246.1, read as the reverse complement.
TTAATCAAAATGTCATCTGGTATCAAGTCGAGTGCCTAAAAGAAGAGAAGGAATATTCAATCAACACTAGCGCCTTTATCAACAAAAAAGAGTTTAATGAGATCTATTGTTATAAATCCATGTTGATTACCATTAATTAGCATATTTGCATTTAATCTTTATTAATGAATTACATTTGCTGACGCATTACTTTTCCTAGTCTTGCTATATTTACACTTTTCAAAAGTTTGAATAATATCAGCTTTCTCCTAGGTCTTTGATATTTCACCAGTATCCCGACAAATTCTAAAAATCACCATTTATATGAGTGGAAATTTCCTTAACCAGCTCTCTTAAAATGCATGGTATCAAATTACTCAGATCTATTTAATTACAATGACTGACTTTATTAACTGTGCTCTGCCAACCTAAATTACTGCTGGAAAAGAAAGTATTTTGTTGTCATCGTGTGGCAAGAATACCTCATTTAGCTTTTTTTCCAAACGAAGAATAAAAATAATTATTAAACATATCCTTGCTTTCCACTTTCTTTTTAATCATTTCCATTTGGCAAAAGACAAATACTATTGTTAGCATTTCCATCATTAATATGCTTTGCTATTACAGAGTATATAATACTAATTTACTTGAAGTGTCTGGTTTTTAATAGCTTTTGGAGCTTTATTTGCTATATTAACTCAGCTGCACATAGCTTTCCCTTCTTGTACTTCTTTTCCTGTCCAGTTTTGCCATTCCTAGTTTCTAATTTCTCTATTTTTCAGTATGTTGCCTCTTCTTCTTCCTGCATTTGAGAAGAGGAACATTCATAATTTTTATTTCCCCCTACTTCTACTTGTCCCCATAGTGAAGTTATTGTAGTTGTTAACAGTATCATCTTCTTTCTCATGTACAGAACCACAGCTTTTTTGCACACATGTAATAAAATATTGTCAATAAATTCCCAGTTACCTGTTAGGTTTGTTTAGATTTTATCTCCCAATTAATTTTATCATTATCGTCAACCTTGTGAAGTGTTACACGGTTCTTTCTCCTTTTGCCTTCAACCTTCAGGGCTTTAATTTTATTAGTACGCTTGCATAGTTCAGTGGGATCCATTTCTCAACAGGCAAATATGTACAACTATTCTGTACTTGCCTGTCTCTGCGTACCCAGTTGCAGACAAGCAGAGCACGATGATGCTCATGCAGAAGGGGTAGGAAACATACCAGACCTACTCTTCCAATGCTAGGCCAGCAAGAAAAGACTTCACAGGCCTGAACATGCTGTCATGTCTCCGTACAGTCTGACATCGCCCCCCGTGCCGTTATCACTGACGGTCCTGACAGTCAGCAGCCTGACTCTAACTTAAATCCCCCATACACAACTACAGAGTCATCAAAGTGTACTGAGAGCTATGAATCTGTGCTGAAAGGAACAATTTAAGTGAGTTAAGCAGAATGATTGAAGTCACCCCTAGCTATGCAGTGCTCTGCCACCCGTGGGTAAAGCAGGAAAGTTTTGTAAGCAAATCCCTTCCCAGCGCACAGGCTTAGTCATCAGTGAAAGCTGCTGGCTTGCTCCCATCCCAACTGTGGTTCAGCTACTGCTCAGAGGTCAGCTCTGCAGGCACTTGATAAAGCTTCAATTAAGTGCTCTTCTTGCAGCACTTGCTGATTTACACGTCTTCTGCCCGCATCGGCCATTTTGCTGAACAAGCCCGCGTAACGGCGCTGACCGCACGCACACAAGTGTCAAACTTTCCCTGCCTACAGCAGGAACTAAGCTCCTCAAGCCTGGGCGTCATCAGGCAGCTTAAAATAAATAATAACATGCAAATGAAGTTTTTTAAAGAGTGGGGAGAATAGAGCTGCATAGTACAAATATTACTATAGATACTTGAACTATCCCAGGCAGTTTCTGAGCTGCATTTCCTTGAGCAGATGTGCATGTCTGCATTTAGATAACTACATTTAGATAACTGGTATGAAAATTTCCCTGGCATGAAGATCATGGTAAACTTCTCCAGCCTGTGTAACAGCCTGGCAGAGAGGTTATGATCGAAAGGCCTGACCTTACCTGCTCATTAACAGGGGTTGCACTTAACTGCAGAGAGCAGCTCTTACCAAAGCCTTGCACTCGCGTTCAATTGCCTAAGCTACAAGTCAAAGTGGAAAGTGACTCATAATGATTGCAAATCCCTCTGGGAAAAGTGAAAAAGTAACAAGCGTAGGACAATAGCAATTATTTGGTCAACATAATGTGCATTGAGGAAGACCTGTGTTATTTATTTGTGAGTGACACTGTTTGAAAGGGGATGTTTACAATTTGTATGAGTTCTGCAGAGGTAGAAATGTTAGAGTCATTATTGGGTTATTCAAGGAAAGACCCAACTTTTCGTTTGTAAAGGTAGTTGTATGAATTGATATAAAGTCTCAGATTATTTTTCCTTGGACATTTTGGGGCAGTGGTTCAGAATAACAACCTTAAAAAAATCCACTTGAAAAGGCACAACATCTTCCTTGCCAGGAGTATAGTAAAGAAACAAATGAACATCATTTTTACTCCCTCCTCAGAAAAAAACAACATTTCCCAGCCAAACAAGCAAGTGGAATTTGGCAAGACTGAATTGCTGACATGCTTTTGTTATACCAACAAATAAAACGTTTACTGCAAGTGCTACATGGCACTTGCCTTGTATGTAGGTCATTTTCTCTAGGCAAACCTCCTGCTCAGCTCAAGGAAGTATTTCAGGAGACTCACATGGCAGTGAACCTGTGCAAGAAGGAGTGATTAGTAAGCTCCTGGGCGGTTTGGTCTGGAAGGCCTTTCTCCATTTTTTCCTCAAGTCTTTTAAGAAGCAAAAATTAATGCTGGGCAAAATCTGTGTCCCGCTGAAGTAAAAGGCTTTCTTGCTTCCAACTTCAGCAAGAATGTCTTTGCTCCCCTGGACTTAAAAGCAGTTTTGCTTGAGCAAGAACAGTGTAAAAGCTATGTGTGATCTTCAGCACATTGCCCTGGGCTAACTCCAGGGAACTCTGTCCTCTCAAAGCCCAGCTGCAGACATGAGAGCTTATTTAACACTACTTTAAAATGCAAATTACACCAGCATGCTCATCACATGCCTATGGATTCACTAACATGGAAATATGCACAGTCCTGGAATATCCGTGATCTAAGGAGGCTCACCAGAGCCAGAATGCTGAGAGTTAAGAGTGAAAACCCCAGATAAGGGCCCATCCTGAACTTACGCAACAAAGAGCAGGCTATAAGCAGGGATTTGCTCTGATTTTTCATGCTTTTCTGTTTAAGTCAGAATCACAAACCTCATTTTAATATGGATTTTCTACAGGCTCACCAACAGAAGAACTGACAGACAGCCATGAATTCCAAGGACATAAATACGTCCGGGGGCTGTGATGACCAGAGCCGATACAGTAAATTATTACTCTACCAGATGACTTCTCAGTGCTGCATTTTGCAGAAGCAATCTGAGTGCTGATTATTCCAGGTAGCAAAGTTTTAAAAAAAACATGGCACCATGATGACTCTCACGATTTTGGCAACTTCCACCTGACCTGACATGTTGATGGCACCCCCAGCCTGAGTTCATTTGAAGGGGTTAACTTCAAGAAGCTCTTGCATCCTCTCACATACTCCTCTCTGCACATGCCCTGTGTTAGTCATAACCTCCTAGCAAAGCTGTATGCTTTGATACAAGCTATACTCTTCCCATAACAGTAGAAGGGACATGCTCAGTTATCTGTCCTCACCCCTGATGGAAACAAGCTGGTCCCTGCAGTATTTTCACAAGAGCTGTGTCCCATCTAATACTAAGTGTCACTTGTAATAGCTGTTTTTATTTCCCCAAATGACTTTTGCAGCCCTGCAGCTGAAGTCATCTGAAACCACTCGATTGGAGTTCGAAGGGCCCTTGATGTTATCGGTGAGCTGAGCCATTGCTTTTGTGCCTCAGCCACTGTTTTCCCTTTCCATCGTTCACTGAGATGTACGCGCAGCTCCAAATGAACCAGTCAGTCAAATGCGGTGAAGCTATCAAACATACTGCTCCTCTTCCTCAGTGGAAGAAGACCCACTAATGTCAAGGGAATACCTAGGTAACTGCAGCTCCTAGAAGGATTTAGGGCCTCTGCAATGCATGACAAAGCTGTCATTAAAGCAGCAGAGCAGTACTGGCATCTTGAAAAAGGCAAAGATAGTAGCATAAACAATGAGGAGGTCTTGGTTTACTATAAATTATTCCCAGCATACCACAGCGCACTCTTGAGCTTCCTGAATTCGCTGGCATCGGCAACACTCGTATCCCTTGGAGGAATTGCTGCATTATTCAAAAGCTCAATTACATAAACTTATTCAGGGTTCCTTATGATGCTGGACTACAAGGCTTAGGCTGTACATTGATTTGTCTCCTCCTCCCTGCCCACCTCGAGGCCTCCTCTCCCATTTCATGTAGATTGGCCTCCTGGATTGCAGAGGGAACAGTCTCAAGGTCATACCACGATGCTTCAGTATGGCTCAGCTATGAAAAAATGTATGTAGCCCAAAATATTGTTTAAAGGCAATAGACTGAAAATAATGCCTGTGGCCAGACGGATTTATTTAAGACACGGGGGTATAGATACGCTTTTAAAAACTACATGTACTTCACTGGTTAAAACAATGAGAACAAATGAGGCTGTGATCTGTCAAGTGATCCTTCATCACTCCCAGCACAGGTCCGTAATCCTTCAATTGTTATTATGCAAAGGAATATTACATTGATCCTGTAAAATATCTCTGATTGGATCAACGTTATTTTCTCTCGCATTGACAAGGTCTTACCAGAGAATGACTATAATTCCACTGCTAACACTGTCTTAGTGAAATCCCCCTATAAATCCTCCAAGCAGCACTGTTAGTAATACCTTTATTAGACTAACTAAACAAGATATTTATATGCAGGGCTTTCCAAAGGACTCTGGCTTTCTGCTTCAGCTTCTGGAGGAAAACTTGATCAAAAGTGCTTTGCTTGATCAAAAAACTTGATCAAAAATGCTCCGCTTGAAGACTTGCCCTCAAGGAGGCTCTGCAGAGATGTAAGTGGAAGGTGAAATTACACTTTTGAGATTCACAAGGTTAGTCACAAATTTGGCCTTGTCCTGTCCACACTACAACAAGGACCCATATGCATCTTTGGCAGAAAAATCTGAGTCTGGTTCATGGGCAGGATTGGAGTTTGGGGTCTCCCCACACCTTCCATAAGCTTGCTGTCAGTACAACAGTTTGCTAACAGTCAAAGGGGAAACACGTTCTTTATGTACCTGCCATCATTTCAATATCTGTTCAAGGCCAAATCCTGGCCTTCACACTCAACACAAGACCTGCTCCCCTTCTATCCACTTCCATCTCCTCTCACCGGTGCTTCTGTTCTCCTCCTCTTTTCCCCATCTTTCATTGTATAAATCTCCTCTAATTTTGTCTCTATTTTCTTTTCTCCACGGCTCCAAGCTTTCAGTCCCAGTGGTTTCCTTCCCACACTGACCTCCTCTTCATCACTGAAGTTGAATTGTCATGTTCTGGCTAGAAATGTGATAACTCTGACGAGATGAATGGCAGACTCCAGTGATCACCTTGCCAAGTAATTTTTTTCAGGCTGCCTGAGTGCTCAGATACTCACTGCATCTCCTCTTTCCCGTGGTTCATTTCTATAAAGTTACCTCTCAAGCTGTGAGAGCTACAAATGTACCTCTGTCTTACCTTCCTAAACCTTTAAATAGAAGCATAAGAATAATGAATAAATAAAGTACTGTGTCTAACATAAAACTCGAGCGCAGTTGAAAGACCAGTATATACAGGCACACAAAAATTAGCAGATGAAAAAGCTATGAAGACAGAAAAATATCAAACAAACAGCATGGCAGACAACATGCCTTCTAAAATCCTTTGAAACCAGGTTGGCATCTGTGATGAGTAAATTCTGGCTCTTATAAGTTTCATGGGAATACTTTCTCCATACTCTGTAGAGGAATATTCTGAACTATCAGAGGAGTCACTTTTCAGCTCCCAGGCCCTTGGAAACAAAGGAAAAATAATTTATATTAGCCTTTGAAAAGGAACAGCCTGGCACTAAAAGAAGCTGTTAATGACTACAGAGAGGACTCCTAACCTATTTCCTTCATCCACATCCAGTTTTTTACATGTTGCCTCTACCTTCTGGTTCAACTATCTGTGCACCAGATGCCTGCACCGTGATATAAACTTTGAAGGTCATTGCCATAGCTGTGATGGATAGCAAAACTTTCTCAAATGAAAACTTATACTCAGCAGCACTGACCTTCCTTAAGGGGTAGATTCTGTGATAAATGCTGTGGCTGAGAAATTGCACCACGCAGACAGCCCAGCCTGTGTGCCCTGATGGTCTCGGTTAATATATTGTCAGATCGACAGTGTTCAAGATGCACGATACAAGCTCAAGGACTCCCACCTGTTCATCAGCCAGGCTCCACCAAATCTACCAGAAAGTTTCTATGGCCTCTTCGAACACCATAAATAATGATACGCTCCTGCTCTGGAGGAGGGGTGTAGGTCAAACTGTATTTTAGCACAGACCAAAATTCTGGAAAGAAAGTGTTGAAAAGAATGGAGAACCACTCATATCTGATCCCTGTTAGGACCAAGTCCTACCCTGGTGTAAATTGCCACCAGGAGGGATAGAAATGGGGCAGTTTGTGCCCTATTGAGAGCTGGACAGTTGGATCTCGTTTCAAAACATGGACCCTAAAGACATACAGTAAAACATTATCACAAGCAGCCTGAAAAGTCGTAGTCCTCAGAGGAGGTATTTCTGCACCTAACTTGTGTGCCCAAGATGAACACTCAAATGGCTTACTTTTCTCGGTGACAGTACAGTGTACCATCCTGCCACAGCAATCAAGTGCAGGTCACCTCAAACTGCAGATTCAGGAAGTCCCCAAAAGCCATGAACTACATTCAAAGGGGGGAGAATATTTAAAGAAGACATGCCCTTCCAGTCATCCTAACACTACCAGCCAAAAACTACCCCCTGGTTGAAGTACAGAAACATTACCAAATGGATGCCACAACCCCTTGGTTCGAGGCAAGGCTGGCAGCAGGAGAAGCAGAGCTTGGGCCTGAAGACCTGCCCATCTGTCAGCACTGCAGGCAACGTTATGCTAAGAGAAATCCTGCTTCTTTCTCCTTTCTCTCTCTTTGCACATGCACAGGAAAAGAAGACTTTGGTGCTGAAGAGTTCATCTGCTCCTGGTGCTTCTTCTCCATCTGAAGGCACTAACAATGCAATTAGTTGCTGTGTCACGGGGAGGATGCTAAGCATAACAGATGAATAAGAGGGAGAAAGATGTGCCACCAGTTCTGGTGTGGCACACAGTGCAGGGGATGGGGGCTGCAGGACGGGACGGGATTGCTAACTGCAGGGATAAGAAAGAAAGGTTGGGGGAAAGGCAGAAGCCATCTCTGTAGTGTCACTGCTGTCATTATGAGGCAAGACCTTACACTGACATACACCTCTCCTCCCTCCAACCATTCCAAGTAGCATCTCACACCTTCCTTTGAAGACACTTAAAAAATTTGCCCCACTTTTCCCTTTTAAACCTCCTAGATTTGAATCAAGTCCCCATGCTTTCTCCAAACTGAAGTTTCCAAGTCCTGAGGCAAAGATAGTGCGCAAGCCCATTCTGCAGCTACTTCATCACTGGGAAATACGGACATTAGGGAGTGGTCAGTGTGAGATGGTGGTGTCATGCTCCCATCCCTACAAAGCTGATACCACTGCTGGGAGTCTGTGGCTACCTCTACCAGTTTCCCACCAGGACCAATGAATTACAAGGAGTAGCATTTGAAAACTGGAGGCTCCTGAGGTCACCAGGTAGAAAAGACTCCTTCCCTCCTGGATACAAAATATTATTTCACAGAAAAAGGATGTCTCAAGTCTAGATAAATGAGCATAGAAAAACATTTAGCTCTGCCCTTGTTCCAAACTCTCAGCAGCACACAGTACCTTAGCATAATGTCCCTCTGCCATAGATATGCACCTCCTAAAAAGCAGCTGTCTGACATGCACACAGCTTAGCTCACTGCTCCCACATATGTGACATGCCCATAGAGGTAACAACCTCCAGTCTCTCTCCCTTGGTCTCTGCCATCACCCTTTCCCCTCCAGCCCGAGCAGAACAGGGGCTGCTCTCTTCGTTAGGCTGTGGTCTTTCCTCAACAAAAGCAGAAAAAATTCCCCCTCTGATCCACCTTAGATAGAAGCCTCCTTCTCCAGGTATTCAGGCACAGAGTTGGGTAACACTTTCTTCCAGGAATGCAAAAGGCAGCTTTGCTACAAGGATTCTCAGACAAGGTTTCCTGAACATCCAGACAGGCAGTGCATCCCAGCTCCTCCTGCTCCATACTAAGTCCTACTTCCACCTTTTCTAGGAGATGAACTATAGCCCAGAAGGCCATCCCAGGTGATGCTTTCCTACCCTTAGCACTGTGAAGCCTTTCTGTTCCCTGTGAGGCCCTTCCCCGAAACTTCTGTGAGAATTGTGGCTTTGTTGCTGCACACACAACTGAACAAAACCCAGGAGTGGGTGCCTTTAGCCCTCCTAAGCTTGCGGATCCTGTGGCAAAATCCTTCCTGCTACAAGGAAACTCACCCAGCATCACCAGCTAAATGGCCAAACATTTTGTGAACTGAAACATACACCTCATGGTAATTTAAATATGTGGAGATTTTAGTATTAAATATGTGGAGAGTTTAATTCCACTGCTGCCACCCATCCCAAATGTTTAAATATAGTGTGAAAATTCTTTTATTTTATATAAATTATTGTAATTAAGAAGTTGAAGGCTTTGCATTTTCTTGGCTTATGAATACAAGTGGCTGACAATCTAACAGGCCTTTGTTGTCATTGTGCTAAGGCAACATGAAATGAAAGCAGACAAGGGAGCCAGGAAACAAAGACCCTGTTAACTGCATTATCTAAAGGAAAGCTATGCAAAATGTGCATTAACTGCACACAGTCCTCATCCCTGGTCCTTCCTGGATGTGTGGGGTGTCACAGGAAGGATACAAAGTGCAGCTCAGATCTAGATGAAAAAGACAAAGCAGATGGGATGGTGCACCTGGATTTGTCTTATGTCCTCTCTCACCAGACACCCATGGCTGGTATCAGGCAGCCTGGTGACAAACACTCCTTCCATCAGGTCCTGCTTGATACACAGCTGAATATGCTCTTCCTTGGGGGAAAAAAGAGGAATTAATAGTAAAAATAAATTAATACTTCACAGTCCTATGGCATGTTTCACAAGGACACAGCACTAGAAAGAACTGTGTTCATTTTTCTCACATAACAGGCAAGTATATCATATAATCCCTCTTCCTAAATATATCCATCTTCATCCTTAAAACCTGTTAGATGTGCTGTGGCCTCATCACTCCTTTCAGAGCCCCATTTCAGCACAGCTTCCAGACTACATGTATTCATGGCCCTCACACGCACTCTTTTCCCCGCTTATGCTGTCCTTAGCTTAAACACATCTACCCCCTCGCCTGTGTTTAACTCCCTTTCTTCTGTATAACAATTATATTTGTAAAATAGTTTTTCCATGCTGCTCCTCACCCTAGCAACCTCACTCTGGACCTACTCCGAATTCCTCTTTCTCAGAGACCATTTACAAGAATAGCAAAGATTATAACAGAGAATACTTGATTAACACCTTACCCATGACTTTAACATTTATCTACTTGAAATATCTGCCCACCTCTGTTCTTCAATCACATCCACCTTTCTCCTGGTTGTGGCTTCACCACTCTCTGTCTGCACCTCAAGACAGGTGCACCTCAATGGACCCCTTTTCTCCACTGAGCTGTTCTCTGTGGTCACATACCAACTGCATGTTGGGTGAGATTCAGGTATGTACCTTTTCTACCCTAAAAGGAAACCCACTGCAGTACCTGGGCAAGGAGGAAACTGTCTGAGCCCCAGTCTCCTCATAGCCTGCAGGTCTGAGGGACCAGAATTTCAGTGTGCAACAGAGAAGTCATTTGCCCAACAATGTAAATATGTCCTCCACGACAACAGAAGTTTGCACTGAAAGAAATTTCACCTGTCCTATCACCCAGTCCTCAACATTACCCAGTTCTTCATAAATATTATTCCAGGCCTTCTTTCTCTTGACAATGTCTCACTGTGGCAGCAGCAAATGACTTTAGTTCACTCCTTTGTGTGCAGCCCAGTGAGAGCGATCATCTCGCCTTACAGACCCTGCTCCAGCATCATTAATGGCATTAATAAATAAGGTTGGTCCCCTCCTCTAAGAACTCTCCTGTTGACCTCTATCTTGATACTCCTCTCTGCACTTGTTGCTTTCCTATGGTCAGTTCCTTAAACACACTGTAAATTGTGTACCAATTACCTTAACACTGTAACAAACCATTTCCTTAGGGGTATAATATAAAACTAAGAATATAAAAAAATACTGAAATCCCTGTAACTTAAGTCTAGGGCATTTCCATGTCTTGAAACCCAGTTATCCTTCTAGCAAAATATGTCAGGGTAGTTTGGTACACTTCAAATAAAAAAACATATGTTGCATGCTTATTTCATTTCCCTCCATGACATTTAATTAATGTTTCCTTTAGAACTTACTTTAAATCTGCTTGGTATTATTATGATTAAACTAAAAGGTCCACTGTGGCCCAGACAACTTTTTCTCCTTTCTTTAAATATAGATTTGCTACTTTTCATTCCTAATGTACCATACTAATTAGACAGATTTATAGAAAATCCTTTCTACTGGTCTTGCAATGTCACATACCATATCTTTCAGAAGCCTGAGATGGAAATCATCCAACTTCCCAATTTGAGCCCATTAAGCTATTTGAGTTTTTCCATTTCCCCTGCACCTGTTAGCTGGCTCGCTGTCTCTGACCAGTGTTAACATTCCTCCCTATCTCTTTAACCATTATGGAATATCATATGAGCAGAACTGGGTAATCTTGAGGACTGGTGAATAGAAAAGGGATAAAATTTAACACAAAATACCAGCTCATGCAGTTAGGAACTAACAATGAGAAATTTCTTTCCAATGTGAACTCTTGTCCTGCGAGATATTTGCACTGTCATCTGTGTAAAACAGGAATAATTCCACTCTTCAGAAATGCTTTATGGTTAAGGATCAAGAAGTGCAGTATTCAGATACTCTCTCAATGGGAACCACCTAAGTACCTAACACAAAGCAATGCAATTGGATCATCAGCTACCCTTTCAGCATCACCCCTTCAAAGTCAGGCTAGTGACCTTAACTTACACCTTTAACATCCGACTGAAAAATGCTTTTGTTTCTGCTTGTTTGTTTGTTTCTGTTATAATAATCATGTCATTAAATGACCACTGGGCAAAAAGCAAAATTATCTACATTTCAAAGGCTCTTTTGCATATTCAAAGATATGTACCGATTAATGGAGACACAAAGACAAGCATTGTACAGTCTTATTTAAGCAGAAAGATCTTTTCCAATAGCTTCTCTTACCCGATAAAATTAGCATAACTGTTTCATCCTATTAGAGAGTCTAGAAATACATTTAGGAAGGTTTTTATTTAAATGTCTGTTGTTAAAACTCAAAATCAGCTAAAGGTCTCATAACTAAAAAAGGGCTATAACAAGACATTCTCGGTGACTTGAACTCACTCTGGTGGAATATCTTAATGGGACCCACTGTGCCATATATATGGGACACCCTGGAACCTCTGTCCCTTTACAGTGTTCCAGCTTATGGTAAGAAACAAAAGAATCCCAGGGCACTTTTGAACAGGTAGGTCAGACACTTACTTACACCAGAGATGGCACAGGGGGATGAAAGGGTTTCAGAGCCTGAGCGCATTCCCTGTCATCTGACAAGAGATGCCGACAATCACACAGCTCAGGACATGTAGTTTCCTTCCCAACATCTACTGAAGAGTCCCTCTGAAGTAGAGCTGCTGAGAAAAGCAGGTGGGGATACCACAAAGATGCTCTCAGCTCTGATTCAAGGGGGTGTGACAGGTTCCCAGCTTCTCCAGCACCCCCAAAGCACATTAGGCTACTGATCCTTGTTCCAAGGTTGCATCTTCACTGGAGTCAGAAACAGAAGTGGGCACAGACAATAGCAGGACACTCAATAAGGAGAAATCTGACCAGGGCCCCAAAAGAGCAGTACCTGATATGTGACAGTTTGCCATGGGGTCTGAATTACTTCTGACCCAAGACTCCCTAGTTGGCCTGACATTCATTGGAGAGACTGCAATGATTGAAGTGCAGAAACACTGGGATGAGAATACAACAGGCTGAGAAGACCTTTTCCATAAAAGTCCCTCAGCTCTGTAAATACCTTTCACCACCCACCCCACTTTGTGGAAAGTATCCTGAGTTTGTAGTTAATACTTGTTTATCTGCACTGGAGATTCAGTCTGAGACTGGAGTGTGGTTGTTCCAAACACTGGACAAACCCGATGACTTCTGGTGGGAGCACCATGCTGACACCTCTGTAAGGTTACACAGGATGAACTCACAGCATGAAGACGGAGTAAATTATAGAAGAATCAGTGGTATTGCCCCTTACGCTTTATGTTTTAGTGTGTTTTCCATTCAATCTACAACACTATTTGATCCTGTCAGTCATGAAAAAGATGGGGCTTCACATTGGGCTCTGTGTTTTAACCCCGTCCTCCTGTTTCACTGCTTGGACCATCCTCTGGAGTCCCGATCAGTCATCACCTTCACACTAAGCTTGTTTGGTCATTCTGTCCCCTCAGATCGTCAGTATTAAGGACTCCTCACCTGCTTGCAGTCTTTTATCACCCTCTTTATTATTTCTTTCCTTTCTTCACGTGCTGAAGTTATCCATGCTGCACTCCTTCCTTTATAGACCTTTTGACCTGCATTCCCCTATCTACTCCTGCCCTGCTATTCCAATTCCCAACTGACCCACACCAGTCCATCTCTGCTATGTCTCCTGCAGCAGAGCATTTTTTATGGGACCTCCGCTACCTGGCTAAATTTCTCCACTATAAATGCACTGTTCTGCCATTCAGTTCTGCTCATTTCCTAGACTTACTACTCCGGTTCAGCTCAGTTAAATCTCAGACTCACAGTCCTAGTCAACTCTTTGCCACATTTGGCTCATTCCTCAGACCCTCCCACCCCCTCCAGCCCCCACTTCAGCTGCTACGCAGGATTTCACCCAGTTCTTCTATGACAAAATGACAAACTATGATCTTCCTCTTCCAGTAGCTTTGTGTTCTGTTTCCTCTTCCACTCTTACAACTCCTTCCTCATTCTTCTCTCCCACAGATGAAAAACCCCCTATGCAGCTCTCTTCCTTCAATTCTTTTGCCACCAAGCCAGCCTTATCCTGTCTCCTGACTTTCCTTAGGGCTGCTCTTGTCCTCTCGTTCTCTCTTCTCCTTGACCTCTCTTGTCCCTCTTTCTCTTCACTCTCATAATGCAAGTGCCATTCAATCTCTTTCCTCTGAAAATATTCTCACCTCAAAACATTCTTTCATCTTAAAACATTTATTTTCCTCTCTAAATGTCTGGTTTTCTTCTCACTTTCTTCACCAAATATACCAGATACAAACACCTCCTGGGGTCATCCCCACCAGTTCAGTGCAGCTTCCTCTCTCTTGCAACTGCTTCTGCCAAAATCTCTAATTAACGTACTGGGCAAACCAGCATAGTCTGAATACTCTGTTCTCATCTGCTGTAGCATGTCAGTTACCTTCAGTAGTCTCCTGGGCTCTTTTAACCTGAAATGGTGTCTTTCTTCACCTGCTGTGACACATTACTCACTGCTCTTGCACCACCTTTGAATCTGCTCCTTTTCCATGTCCTTCAGAAGACACTTTTCCTCTTCCAGCTCTGCCAGAAGTTCAAGGGACTTTTCTCTTTCTGTATTTTACTCTGTGGTAATTTCTATCACAAACACAGATTCCACTACCATCTCCATGCAGCAGTTTTCATTCTAACACAAACTTGTCTCCCTAAGTCCATACCCATAGTCTCTCTAGTATTGTCTCATAGACATAAAGATACAAAACTGAACTCATCATAGCTGAAACAGAGCTCCTAATGTTCTTCTCCCTTCTTTACTGTATGCTCTCTTCAGTGACCTCCCTCTTGATCATAACAGCCAACACTATTGCTTTCCTTGTTCTGGTCAACAACTGGAGCAACAGCTTCATCTCATGTCTCTCACTATATCCATAGATTCTGGGGATGTCTAAAGTTTGCATGTTCTTTCTCCATCCTGGCTCTCATTATCACATGTCTTTATTACTATAATATTTCTTTTCCTGACCTTTACAAATATGATCTTGCCCTCCATGTATCCATTCAGGGTGCTACTAGAAATAACGTTCTCCTAAGTCATCACTCTGACCATGTCATTTCTCTTAGCAGTTGTAGACTGCTGTCCCAATATCTATCTCATTAGTGTAATCTACTTGTCTTCATTAAGGAAATGTCAGCTTCTTCCTACAGTCAGCCAAACAGGTCAATCCCCTCACCTACTTATTAATTTTTCAAGCAGACATAACCCATGACTTTTCTGGTGCCATCCCTCATTCTTTGGAAGATCGTCTTGTAAATATCTGCACCTCTTGGTCATGATTCTTCTTTACAACTCTTCTAGGAATCCTACATTTTGTGGTGCTTAGCCTGCTGAGTTTTAAAACCACTACTGGTCACACTGAACATAATTACCTCATCACCACCCTGTACCCTCTCAGAAAGCTGCATTACTTGCTAATATTTAAAATGCAGCAACATGTCAAAAGGATGGGGACATTTTTATGATCCATGATTTCAGATGCATGATTAAGGCTCATAAATCCTATGGCAGAACTCTTAACTAGTTTTAATAATAATGAACAAAATCCCTATTATACTGCTACTCAGCTGAGGTACAAGAGATTAAGTCACTTGCCTCAGGTTATGAAGAAAGACTATGGCAGAGCTCGGACTGAATTCTGGCTTTGTAAACCCTGCCCTATCTGTTCACACAGTTATCTGCAAAGGATTACGATTTTAGCAGCCTCAGCTGGCCAATACTGAATATATATTTGTGGAAGAATCAGGCCTTATGAGAAAGAAAAATGGGGACATTTCTATTTTATAGTCTGATTTCTCTCCTGCAGAGAAAATGTTAGTTTATATTCTTTTCTTTTAAGTGGATTCTATGTTGAATGGTGTGTTAAGGGCACTTGGATTCCGGAATCCACATTCTTGACTTATTTCTTCCTTAAGAACCAAGAAATACCATTTTGTTTCTTTCTTTTCCTCTTAAAGAGGTGAAGAGACTTTCAGCAACACTTTTTAGCAATGAACCATTAAGCAACTTACATTATAAATGATTTTCATTATTTTTTCAGAACCTACAAAACATAAAGTCTTCTTCCTCACTCACTGGCTCTGCAATAGTTAATGAACTCATCCCACTCTTGAAGTTATTCTGAGTGCTCAGAATGACTTTTTCAATGAGAAAAAGCAATATTAATATGGATTTTTATTGCTGGAGATGGAAAAATAGTTCAGATCATTTAATCTCTATTTAAATAAAATAATCCTTCGTAGTTTTATTTTTACAGTAAACAGAACACATCTGCACTCAAATCTTTTCTCTACACTTTTAAAAAAGATTTTAAGCAATAGGCAGAAAGCATTGAAATGCTGAGATTTCTCAAAAGGATTTGGATGCTCAATTAAATGAACGGGAATTAAGCATGCAGTCCTGCAGGCAGCCCTGCAAATATCAGTTTCCCTTGAGAAGGGCATGATCCCATCATTTTTACTCAGGAAAAATTTCCATTTGTCTTCACTGGCAATTTTGCTTGAAAGCCAACAGCTTGATTGAAATTTGCCCTTTAAAACAGCATGATTAAAACCAGTTGCAGCTCTGTTAAATTACATACATGTTCTTCTTATTTTTAGCAGATATATATTATCAAACTAATTATCTCAGATGTGTCAGAGGAACATATCAGGTTCTTATTACTTGTGGTATTAGATACTTCTTAACGAATTGCTATATGTTTGATGCAATTAAAGTATTAAAATTGCTTATTCAAAATACGATGGGCCAAATCCTCCTGGAACTCACATGCGTGAAACACCAGTGATTTCATCCACTAAATTATTTTAGGAAATCTCTGAACAAGAGGATGGCTTTGCCATACCTTAGAAACATGCAGCTGTTTAACTTCCAATCTCCGTTGGCAAAGAATTATTATGGCATCAAAAATGGTGAAGGCTAAATACCTGGGTAGCCTAAGATTCAACTCAAAGGCTACTTGAATTTCACTGGATCCCTCCAGCAGTATTCTGCTGCAATAGAAGGGAGCACAGACCTTGCATTGGCCTTTCTATCCAGGGACAATTTTAACCTCAAAGGAAACAGTAAAGGCCTGAACTTGCTGCATCACCACATTCAATAAAACATTTACTATTGACTTCACTAGCACCAGAACTGAGACTTCCATAAAGTCCCTTTTATAATGAATCCATTTGGAAAATGGTTGCAATTTCAAGCACACATTTTAAACAAAGCATTTGGATACTTTAATATATGAAGCATACATGAAAAAATGGCTGTCCTAATTTACCTGGCAAAACCACTGCATTTTAGAAGTCAAATATACAGCATTACAAGGTATTGCAAGTGGTTTTATGAAAATAAATCTTTTTACTCCTAAGGATAGCTGCAAATAGCCCCTCTTCAGGCTTTTCCAATTGTGTATAAATAATCTCTAGTGACAGTCAGAGCAGTCCTGTTAAGCCTTTCTTCCTCAGTTGTGCCATGTATCTGACAAACCAAAACAGAGAATGCTTTCATCCCAGAAATCTTGACTATTATTTGGAGTGGAGGTAGGCTGCACAGGAATTGCTTGGGTTTTTTTTTTTTCAGTGGTGGCATAGGCTAAGTATACTCGCAATAAAATGTTTTTCAAATAGGCTATTTACTATTACTTCCACGGATCTTGGGGAAAGAAGAAAGGTCAAAGGGGGATTGAAAAAAAATAAGGTCATTGTAATTGGTTTGGGGTTTTTTTGTAGTTGGTTTTTTGGTTGGTTGGGTTGGGTTGGTTTTTTGTTTTGGTGGTGGTGGTGGGTTTTTTGATTTATTTTTTTTTTAATAGAATTGTATTGCAATTGAATGGCAGGCAGCAGAGCCCCATCCAGACAGGTTTAACTGGCAATCTTCCAAAAGCAAGATGAAAGGTCCTTTAAGTAGTAATTGTCTAAATGGAACAGACTCCGGTTATTGTGCAACTTCTTCATCTACTTTATTGTACCTTTATAATTAAATGATGTAATTTCTTTTTTTCCTTTCTTGTTTTCCTCTCGATTACTGCAGGAAAGCATCTGAGCAATGTTGCCATAGGATGCAGACAGACTCTGTGGCTCCCAGATATCTTTCTGGGTCACTAGAAGTCACATAGAAGGAGTTGGTGAGCTGCTGGTTGCCAAAGCAGTACAAAAACTCTGCCTTCTCCCAGCCACAAGCAGACACTTACCTGCATTTCAACTCTCTGCTTCCTTAGTGGTGGAGGTGGTTGGTTCACTGGGGTGTTTTAGTAGGGTGAGGGAATGACGCTTTTGCTAGAAACTCAGCGGTAAACAGGCAAACAGTAAAACTAATAGGATATAGGGAATACAATATTCAAAGGGGTGTTAAGCAACAGGACTATTTGACTCACAGAGGAGAATGGACAGGCACCTGAGAACTGGAAGAAGCTTAGAGTACTGTGATGAACAAACCCAGAGACAGCATTTCTTGACTCTGCAAGGCTTTAGGGATCAGGAGTGAAACTCTGGCCCTGCGATGCTAAAAAACTTGATCAGATGTGAAAGCAGAATCAGAAGACCAACTCTGTAAGCTCTTTCTTTTTGACTGGTCCTTCTGTACAAGAGTGCTTTCCCTCGGTCCAAGTGGTATCTTTGTTCACAGGAATACAGATCATCCAGATGAGTAAAAGTTAGCAAAAGTGGCCCCTGGGATTGCAAGTTCAACTTCAATAATTTTTTATTGCCTGTAATTTCTGTTGCTTTTGGTTTGATTTTTTTTTTTCCATTCATGATAACAAAGAGAACAAATTAGCTGCCTAATTCCGATGCAGCTTTAGAATATTCTTCAGCCCTTTGGTCTCGTGCCTGCCTGCCTCTCTCTGCTTACTTGTAACAAACTGTTTCAATTCATTGCTCATTTATGTAATTGTATTAATTGGAAATATGTACCTGAGTTCTATGTTCTAGATTAAAAAAAAAAAAAAAGGAATAGGAAAAAAATAAATAGGACCAACTATTTTATATATGCATTAGTGTCTATTAATCCACCCGTAAGAAATATGAAGTAACAGATCTCCTTTTTTTCTGGCAAACTCCAACATAAATGTTTTGATTTATTTGCTAGAGAGTAAAAACTAATAAATATAGAATAGACTACAGAAGTGACCCAGCCTATACAGAAACTACTGGCTTTTAAAGCCAATGGCATTAGAATACTGCCAAGTACCAGAGGGCCTGATCCTGCCACAAGCCATTGCCTACAGCTTGTGTTAATTTCATCAGAGTTCATAAGCACAACAACTGCAGGGAATTTGCAAAGCTAGTTGGGTTCTTTATGACCATTTTTTGTAACCCTTTGATAGACAAACCTACCAGTCTCAATACACTAAGTTTTGCCTAGGGAAAAATGTATAGGATTGGTTTCAAAATAAATGGATCACTTACAGAATCACAGAATTGCTCAGGTTGGAAAAGACCTTCAAGATCATTGAGTCCAACCTCAAGCTAACCCTACTCCCCTAACTCTAATAACCCACAGCTAAACCATGTCCCCAAGCACCACATCCAAACAATTTTTAAACACATTCAGGGATGGTTACTCAACCACTTCCCTGGGGAGCCTGTTCCAGTGCTTAACAACCCTTTCTGTAAAGAAGTTTTTCCTGATATCCAGCCTAAACTTGCCCTGGCACAACTTGAGGCCATTTCCCATTGTCCTGTCACCTGTCACCAGTGAGAAGAGAACAACCCTGCTCTTGCTACAACCTCCTTTCAGGTATTTGTAGAGAGCAATAAGGTCTCCCCTCAGCCTCCTCTTCCTCAGACTAAACAGCCCCAGCTCCCTCAGTCGCTTCTCATAAGGTATGTTTTCCAAACCCTTCACCAGCCTTGTAGCCCTCCTTTGGACCTGCTCCAGCACCTCAATGACCTTTTTGTATTGAGGTGCCCAAAACTGCACCCAGTACTCGAGGTGGGACCTCGCCAGTGCCGAGTACAGGGGCAGGATTACATGCCTAGTCCTGTTGGTCACACAATTTCTAATACAAGCCAGGATGCTGTTGGCTTTCTTGGCCACCTGGGCACACTGCTGGCTCATATTCAGCCAACTGTCAATCAATACACCAAGGTCCTTTTCTGCTAGGCAGCTTTCCAGCCCCTCTTCCCCAAGCCTGTAACGCTGCCTGGGGTTGTTGTGACCAAAATGCAGGACCCAACACTTCGCCCTATTGAAACTCATACAATTAGCCTCAGACCATCCATACAGTCTGTCCAGGTCCCTCTGTAGAGCCTTACTACCCTCCAGCAGATCAACACTCCCTCCCAACTTGGTGTCATCTGTGAACCTACTGAGGCTGCATTCAATCCCCTCATCAAGATCAAAAAGATGTTAAACAGGAGTGGCCCCAGTACTGAGCCCTGAGGGACACCACTCGTGACTGGCTGCCAACTGGATTTAACTCCATTGACCACAACTCTTTGGGCCTGGCCATCCAGCCAGTGATTCACCCAGCAGAGTATACGCCCATCCAAGCCACGGGCAGCCAGCCTATTCATGAGGATGTTGTGGGGCACAATGTCAAAGGCTTTACTGAAGTACAGGTAGACTACATCAACAGCCCTTAGATCCTGTCCAGCTTAAAAAAATTTTAAAAAGAAAAAAAAAAAAAATACACCAACCCTTAATAGCATTTACATTCAATTACATATAGCATTACACACAACATTTGGGGCCAGAACCTGCATTAGTTTATCCAGTTCCGGAAGAGGTGTGCTAGATTAAATTAAGAGCTGGCAAACGAACGACAGTAAAAGGCCTACATACCAATAACATCCTCTTTTATATGGTATTTGCCCCGGAGCTCATACAGAGAGATTTCATCTGAGCAGGAACATGTACCCCAGTCAGGATATTTGATTACTACAGGAAGGGAACATGTTCAGCTCTTCACACCTGCACGGGGCATGCTCTGCCCAGACACCTGTCTGCCATGGAAGAAAAACTAGAAAGGCAAGGTGATGCTGTCAAGATCAGCCTAGAATACCCACCTCACTTTGAACTCACAGCTGTTCTCAACATCGGGCAGCAATGGCAAACATACTTATTCCACTTCCATCATACAGCTGTGGATTGTACATACAGCTGTGGATTGTAAAGAAACAGTTTAGTAGTTGGCCTTGGGTGGGAACAGGGACACTAGTTGACCACTCATGAAAAGCTGTCTCCTTCTAAATCAGTGATTCTAGCATACAAGGATTTTTAACAAATGAGTAATTTAGATTACTTTTTGCTAAGGAGAGAGTAAAATCCATGAGTTCTTTTTGATCTAACAAAACATAAAGTGGACAAGTAATCCTGTAATATCTCCGGTTTTATTTTTGAGCAAGTCAAACACTTTATCAAATTGCCATCATACTTGCTTTTCTAGGCTTTAATCTGGAGGTACCAAAGGAGCACACCTCTATAGCATTAGTGCTAAAGCGTCTGACTTTTCATCATGGCTGAGAGTTACAGTGTAGGGAGACCCTCACTCAGGAAAAAAAATCAAAAAACCTGTAACATTGATTTGGTTCAGTGTTGCCTGTCTCCCTCCTTTAACATTTCTCTCTACATGCAATGGAGTTCGTTAAAAAAAACCCTTGAAAGAAGGCAAGGAGTGACACACACCAGTATGTGCACATGCCTCCCTTGTGTGCACTGAGTTGCACTTCTGGCCTCGGGGCAGCGACTCTGCGAAGTGGCTATCTGGCCATCTGCAGACACATATGTCCAGGAATATGTGTGAAGGAACACACACTGTACCTGAGCCTGGGAATCCCCTGCTACCAGCTGAATGCTCTGTGTTTAGAGCTAGTTCACCACACACACACACGCTCATTCACACACGAACACACACAAATTAGGAGAAGATCTTTCGAAGACTACCTTCTCCTGCATTTCACCACCTCAGCTCGAGCTGCCACATTTTCTCTGGGGTTAACACTTAGCAGAGCTGCTGTTACACATAATCCAGTGCCTGGCAATTTCACCAGCTTCCGGCTGGAGAAACAGACATTCCTGAACCCTGAGCAAGGCAGGCAGGGAAAGAGAAACTAATCTCGCTTATTTCAAGATGAAAAACCTCTCTAATAACCGAAGCTCCATTTGCCAAAGGTGAGCTCTGGCAACACGTTCACCCGCTGTCAAGGTTGGATTTCTCTGTTTATGCCCCAAGCACAGCAAGCACACGTGGCAGAGTGATGCAGCCCTCCGAGGCCAGCCCGGCACATCCATGTCCTCACCTAGATGGAGAAGAGGAATCCCTCCCTCAGCTCAGAAACCAGCAGCAGGGTGCTGCGGTGCTGACAGACTTTGGACGTGTTCACTTGTCCATTATAAATGGCACAGGAATCACCATTTCATTTCATAGAGGTCATTAAATAGCAACTAGGTCACTAGCAACACAGACAGGATCCCAGTTAGCAATCTGGGTTCCCTGCTATGCCACTTGTTTGCACTGCAAGTCTGTACCATGCTACTCACCTTCACTGCTCACTTTTAAAACATACAGAACAAAATGTATACATTGATGAACACACATAAGAGTATATCCCTCATGAATAATTAGCTTTAAGCAGTAATTCCGCATGCAGTGTCTGAAGAGGGAATTAACACAGGCTATCAAGGGAGTTTGGGACAGAGAACACACTTAGAAAACAAGTATTTTTAAAGATTGCATGCCGTATGAAGCAATGATTTCATTGGGATGGAAAGAAACCACTGGGGAATCATCTGAATGCAACAGCAGAACCATGGGAAGGAAATGTTATTTTCTTGTATGGAGTAACCATGCTGTGGGTAGCAAAGATGCTGTCATCCTTTGCTGAAACCCTCCTCATCCTGCAAAAACATACATCTTTTGCACACAGAAGGTTTAGGCTAGGGTTTATGCATATCACCCCTTCCTATACTTCAGATCAAAGAAACACTTGAGACAAACTGACCATCACCTTGAACTGGCAGCCTGAGGGACAAAAGAAGAGGAAGGATGAAAGAAACCAAGGAAAAAACATGGTACAAAAATGCGACAGGCAAACAGATGCATCTCCACCCCAAGAGAAAATGATTCTTTTCTAATACTCCTAATAAATTCATGTAATGTTTTGTAGACATTGAAAATATTCCAGAACACAGCTCAGTGTAAACATCAAGCTGGGTTTCCTCCTGTTCTTTAGCATTTTTCTTTGTTTACTCTCCATTTGAGGACAGAAAAAGCCTACATGTGAACACTGCTAAATGGTATATTTTGGGACGGATGGGGCATTTGGTAAGGAAATACAGACAGATGTGGCCTCCAATAAAATAATACGTACCTTGCCTGCATAACCACAGTCAAACAAAATTTTAAAATAATAATAATAAAATAAATCCAGTGTCTGCTTCATTCATACTTTTTATTTGTATGTGGAAAATAATCTGATACCATGGTGACAGGCAGACTACATTAGGCTTAGACAGAGACATGAGAGAGACATTCTGAGGTGTGTCTGCTCTCACCCCCACTGCCTTCTTACTCCCAAACCCCACACCTCGGCAGTAGAGACCCTGTGGCACACTGTCCTGGCAGTGCTTTGGGAAGCACCACCCAGCCAGGCCCGTTCAGCCAGCGCAAGGAGAGGCTATAGATGCCAGCTCCTGTCTGTGAGCCCAAATGGCTCTGTTCAGCCTCTGCTCTGCTCAGGAGGGCCTGACACATTCATTTGGTAAAAAACTGCCCTTACCTTTGGCAATGAGCTCCTCCAGCTCTTGATCGAATCCTTGTCGGTGGCATTTCCTCCAGAGCCCCATGTTGGTCGAGTTGTACTGTCTGTTGCACTCGTCGACTGCACTCATAGCAAAGATCTGCCTCCTGTTTCTTGCCAAGAGGAGTTTCCCTTCCCAGCGGTCCAACCTAGACCTGCTGGCCCGGAGAGGCAGGTTGTTGTTGGAGTTATAAATGAAGCCAGGATCATTCCTCTTAGTGGTGATGCTCTTGCACCTCTCTCTGTGCTTCCTGGCATCAGTTTCGTACCAATGGTCAGAGCAGATTGCCACAGCCAGCATGCCCAGGGCACACAGAGCTAAAGAGAGGCCAGCATACAGCAGTAACCTTCCAGCAGCCATACCTCAGCTTCACAGAAACACCATGGACATCTTCACAACAGGCAAAGCCCTTGAGCGTGAAGCCACGCAAAAAACCTCTGGAGCAGCTAGCTGCTAGGTGTCACTTGGCAAAGACTGCCTCACACATCCCCAACTCTTGTGGCTCACATCAACGCTGTGGAGGGATGCTGCAAGCGCTACAAAGTTCTGCCCTGGAGGCAGTCCTGGAGTCTCATCTGCCTCTTTTCCCCTGTGCAGGAGACCTGGCGAGGAGAAGCACAGCCTTCCACCTCGAACAGGAGCGAGCCAGCGGTCAACCTATACAAAGATGTCCTGCTCCCCTGACCACGAGCACCCAGGCGACAGGGGCTGAGGGGATATATCCCCCTGAAGAGACCTGAAAGCTACGGCCGATCAGTTCATTAATCACCTTCAATCTGGCCAGCTCGGAAATCCAGAAGAGACGGCTCTCAGATCAGCAGGCTCACCGCAGCATCATCGCAGGACGGAAAAGTTCAACAGCTAGAGATCTCCCGCTTGCAAGCCGCCCAGTTATCCCAGCTTCGGGAATGTGCGACTTGCCTTTTCTTTGTCAGTGGCTCAGCAAAGGCATCATCGTCTGGACGGCCGGTCGCTTGCTTGGGTTTAAAGCGGGGTCGAAGGGGAGGGAGCAGGAGAGGGGAGCAATCTGTTGTTGTCGCCGCTGCCGTTTTCAGTCGTGGCTAAGATACAACCTCCCCGGCTAGAGATGAAATCTGGGCACGCACAGGTCTCTCCCTCAGCAGCCTTCGCCGACAGTCACTGACATCTTGGTTTCGGAAACACCTCGGCTCCTCTCCGCCAGCCCTGCCATTCACTCGCCCGCTTTCGTCGTCTGCGCTGTCATCCAGGCAGCGTAACGCCACGATCCCTTCCCCCGGAGCGACCCAGCAGCGCTTCGGCTGCCGGGCCGGGGAGAGGCGGCGGGGGCAGCCGCAGGCAGCCCCGGCAGGAACCGCCGCCGGCCGCTCACCTCCCGCTAAGCAGCACTGGATCCAGTCCTTGGCCCCGGCATCGTTCTTCCACGCGCACACACGCCCCACCGCCACCCCCCTTCCGCTGGGATCCGAAAAGCTTCCTCCGTCCCCGGCGCTGGGATGTGTTGTGCACAGCTTTCCTAACACGGCGGCACGTTAGCCATCTGCAAGATGAAGGCAGGCAGGGCTACGGCTGGCTGAAAGGATGCTAAGGAACGGGGAGGGGAGGGGAGGAGAGGGGAGGGAGGTCGGGGGAAATCAAACCAAAACAAACCGGGGGGGGTGGAAGGGCTGGGGGGTGGAGAGAAAAATAAAGCTACACACCTTACACGGGGAGAGGAAAGCAGCCCCTAACTGTTGTCAACAGCTTTCGGTCTGCACCATTTCTCCACCATATGGCCCGATCTCCACGTCGGAGCTGAGATTTTTAGCTCAGCAGCTTCATACAAATCGTATCCCCAGCATCAGCGGCTATATATTCAGACATTTTTTTTTTCTCCTTACATTTCCACTCCCTTTCTCTCTAATGGGAATAACTCACCCATCTTGTGGAGATCAAGTGCAACAGAAGGCGAGCTGGAGTCCCCAAGCTTTAGAAATTTCATTTCACCGTTTTTAACCCAAATAAGAGAGAATCCAATCTTCTGTACACCTGGGAATCTTTCCTTGTTCAAACACCGAGCCCTGCAGCCTTGGCTAAAGCCTACAGACGGAGAATACAGAGCGCTGAGCCAAAAGCCAGTGATGTCACCCATGCAACGTGAGACTCATTTCTTATTTCTCTGTCCTCCTTAAAGATAAACTGCACCACTTCCCAGGCAGGAAATGTCGAAGCCTTACTTTCTTAAGAGGGGAAAAATGTAAAACCTGGATTTAACTGGATCCTGTTCATTCTTGGTCACAAGCCCCTTACATTGTGTCAACCAAATCCAAGACAACCAGAGGTGTTTCTTGCTGCACCAAAAAATCCCAACCTACTACATAACACAGAGCATGAACTTGAAAACACCCAGAAAACTGAGGCCTCCGGACTCTGAGCTGTCCTGTTTAAAAAGGAAATAAGCATGGCCATTTCCCTTGTATCAAAAAAACTCTGGATCCTGTCCCATCCTGGTCTGTGACTACCTGGAGGGTAGCTGGCAGAAGGACCTAGTTAGTCCATCCAATATTTGGTTCACACACACTGGTGACTCCACAGCATGAATAGCAAACAACCCAGTTGCTCTTACTGCACCAAAAAGTCCACAGCCTGATGCCTCTCCACAGGCAAGTGCCACAAAAAGCTACATCCACACTGGATCCTACCAGCTCTTGGCCCCTGAAGCCCAAGCTCTGTCATCTGAATAGAAAATCAGCACAGCCTTTATTGGAACCTCTGGGTCAGTTGATCAATAGCCCTTGGCCCCAAGGGGGGAGTACTGGGATTTCACTAGCCTTTAACCACAGCCACACAGGTTGCACTTGCTCCAGTGGGGACAGCAGAGGGAACACATAATAGCTCTTCACTCATCAGAAATACACATCTGGAGTTTCTTGCTGAATACAGCTGCAACACAAAAGAACCCACAGGACTGGATCCTGCCAGTTTTGGGGCCCAAACTAAACTGTATCATCAAAAAAGCCAAGATGTTTCCTTACGTTTTACATGGCAAAACCAGGTCTAGGGAGAGCTGAGATTTTCAGCTATGGAAGGACAACTCTGCCATTAAGCCATTTTTGGTTGGAAATGTACTGCATTGCCTAACCCCCTCTCATGGTTAAGAAACTCACAAAGGAAAGCTGATCACATAAAACTGTAGACACGGGTCCTCCACACCCTCTGAAACAGCTCTATTTCTAGATTTCTTTGTTATGAATATCAAGTGTGTTTGTAAAGTTCTAGATAAAATTATTTTTTTAATTAAAGAAAGTCAGTAGTTTATTTTTTTAGCAGTAACTTTCCTTTGTCTTTCATAATAAAGGTGAATATTGAAGGATCTAAGGCTTTTTAAATACAGTGAAGCACGGTTGGATCCACTTCCATATCTGGATTTTTCAAGCAACTACATATCAGTACATAAAAAGAATTAAATTTTATAGTGGGCTTGGAGCAGCCGTATTTGTCATCTGTTCAGAGATAAAATTTAGAGGTTTGTTGTTAAAAAGCTGCTGGCTCCTATAAGAAGATGGTGAACAGGTTTCTTGTATTGCACCCACACAGGGATGAGAGTGCACCTGGATTGCTTTGACAATTTTTAGCATCAAGTCCCAAGCTGAAAGATGAGAACAGGGAACAAGCCTAATTTTACCAAACATGTTTTTTGGCTCATTATTGGGTTTGCAGTTTAAGCATGGGAGTCTGCTACATTTGTTCTCTATTAGGAATCAACTGGAAGACAGAACTGGAAGACTGGGGGTAAGAGCAAAATGGAGGATCTTGCTATTAGAGCATTTTTTTTTCTCCTCACTATATTGGCCCAAGATACATTAGGGGACAGAAAAATCATATAATGTAATCATACCTACATTTCTTTTCTAGTTAGACATTAAGATTACCATCCATAGAGCCAAGATTTGCTTGGACCCAAGTAGGTACAGGTGCCAGGTTTTTCTGTCACACTCCAAGACTGTAAGAGAGTTTGGAGCAGGGGACTTTTGTACCTGGAGGAGACAAACTTGTTCCCTCTTCACATTCTTAAACACGGGTTTGAAAACCAAAGATTGTCATGCAGTTCCAGGTTTTATCACTTTCTCTGAAAAGGTATTTCAGTGGCAGTTTCTATGCTGCTTTTTTTTTTTTTTTTTTTTTTTTGCTTGCATTTGTAGCCTTATCAGATGGCAATCTATACCCTCTTGCCGGTCACCTTAAATATATAAATGTAGGAGAAAGTGTTGGCTTTCGGATGAGCGCCACTTTAACTCTTAGACTGAAACATTTTTCTCCCTCAGCATCATTATGCCCTTCTTTTCAGGAGGTGCAGAATACTGCTTGCTGCAGGCGTTAGGAACACTCTTCTGTTTCTTCGCAGGATTATTACAGGCAGCCCCTTTCTCAGCACAAACAGATTATTATTAAATTATTTTTTTTTTCTACCCTGCCCCCTACCTTGCCACAGTGGGGATGGGGGAGGGGAGGGAAACAAGTCTTGTCGATCTTTAGATGAATGCAAGCTGGGAGAAAGGCATTTAAAAATACAAACTCCACTCACACTTGGGCATGCTAGACAGAAATCATTCCCTACGGTGAATTAGGAGCATCTTGGGAAGGGGAGGTAATTAATGGATCTTTAAAGAACTGAGGAGTGAAAATGCCGTTTTAGTAAAGGATTGAAAGCTGAGGCTTTCCTTTCTGCAGTTTCTGATTTCAGTGATCCAGAGGGAAAGCTGGAGCACATGGGTGACAGGAAAAATGTCTGAACACATGGGACAGAGAAGGGGAGCCGGGCGAGTCTGTTCAGAACAAATTCCTTGTGACAAGCCCTGTGTGTGCTGCCTGCTGGACCTCACCAGGGATGTAGTGTTATATATAGGGCCAGTCTCATCTCCATTCCCTCACAGGATTGTTTCTGCTTTCCTTAGCATCCTCCAGCTACCATCACCCACTGCCTTCCAGGAAAGCTTCAGACACAAAAGCTAAGAGAGTTCCTCTACCAAGGTACACACAGATGGGCTGTTGGGTTAGAATGGGGGAAGGGCAGACTTAATGGACAACCAATTGCAATTCGCTTTCCTTCGTTTTCTTTTTTTTGGAGATTTTTTACATGAAAATGACCTCCACCATATTTTTCTTCTTCCTCCCCGTTTTGGTTTGGGTTTGTTTTTTTTTTTTCTTTTAAAGAAAGAGAGTTCAGTGCCATCTAGTGGGGGAGGGGATTGAGCAAGTCAAAGTGCTTCCCATTTCTAGGGATCTGTATTGCTCGCTCAGCTATTCAGTAGGGAGATGTTCCCCAGTATTTCCCTTCTCTTTGTGATCCTCATTTCCCATGAAGGGATGTGGAATTTACATGGGTTCCAGCCTTCATTCTTTGTAAAGAGCCACCTACTGAAGCCAAAGGAACTCGTGCTAGTGTTGTATTACTTGAAGCAGCACTGGCTCTGGAGGCAGTTCGCGGCTCTAATTACAGGATTTCAAACACCAGACAGTAATCAAACCAAACACAGATATAACAAATTATATCTACTAATATTTTTTATCGTTCCACAGCACCTTGGATACGGTGTGGGTGAATCCTCAGCATGACAGCCCTTCTATTAACACAGACGTAGAATATGCTTCGTATCCCCTAGAAGCATCTTATGATAATTCCCACAAACACTTGACCCATCAATCAAAGCAGATATTGGGGTGTTCAGGTGACTCAAAACCAACCAGAGCCTCTATAAAAGAAGATCTGGACTACAAAACACCATATAAAAGTTTGTCATCTAAAACCCTGGCATCTAAAACAGTTGCTAATGATCCTTCAATCTTTTTTATTTTATTTATTTTTTTTCTTTAAGAGAGAAAGGCACGCTCAGGGGGAAACACCAGGCAGCTGCATAAACACGAGCTAGCTGTACACACACAGACAGACACACAGAGATTAGGCAGGCAGCTATGTACACACTGACGTTTAGCTGCACACACAGGAGTATATAGCTGCACACACCAGCACCCAGCTGAACATCTTCTGCCCTCCCCCCTTGCCCATTCACCAAAATGACTTTTCTGCTCTTTCTAAAAAAATACATTTGGATTGCCAAATTAAGCAAGTTAGCGAATGCCAGGTTTAAGCTCACCCATGCAACATTAATTCACCAGTTATGCAAACACATTATGATACAATCTTTAATTACATGATTTTTGTTTCCATGGGTCTCCTGCTTTTTTGCAGCGCAAAGGATGGATGCTGCTCGCTTAATGAACGCTATTCAAATTTTCTCCTATCCTTATCACCCAATGTGTGGTGCATGTACTATTTACTGCAGAGCATCCAGATCTTGCACTGAATACAGAGTGATTAATTTCCTCATGGGCTTTTCTATAGTGGTGTTCTCATTGTAGTATTTGAGGGTTGTTTGTTTTTTTTACAAACATCAATGAATTAATCTTCACAGCTCCCTGCTGAGGAACAGAGATAAAAGCCAATATTTTCAAACATGTCAGTGTATTTTGGGTGCTCAATTAAAGTAGCTTAGAACCAAAACTTTCAGAGTGCTTAGCACTTTCCTTCCTCAGAGAACAGCTCCCAGTCACTGTGGCTCTAGACATAGTGGGCACTGTTTCTACAAATTAGTGTATCGGTGACTGAAACTGGATACACAGAAAATAGAGACAACATGGACAGTAGTTAGGAAGGATGTAATTTGTTTGAGTCACCCAGCTTCATAATAGCAGCTCTCACATAGGGCGAAATAAAATCCAATTTCAATTCAATTGCTTTCACTACGTGACCATGTGTCTCCTATCCATATTTGTTTGCTAGGCTCACTATGCAGCCTCCAAACTCTTCACCAACTGGACACCATCTCAGGACTGCAGAGTCCTAGTTCACCTGTCATCTACCATGAATGGAGACAGCTTGTTTGAACAGATGATCTGATCATGTATCTTACTTCATTAACACAAGACACAAGTAAATGGCAATTCATGGACATTTTCTATTCTGGTCTTTTCTTAGAGTCTTGTTTCAGTAACCTGAAGTTGTGACAAACAGGATTAATCAGGTGGTCAGGAACTGAATGGAGCATAGCACCAAAAGAACAGATATGTTTGGAGAGGAAGCAAAATGAATTGCTGGGCAGAAAGCAGGAAGACATGTAGGTGAGCAGTCCTATATCATCTTTTTCAGTAAAGCTGAGGGAATGGCCAACACTAAATTGCCTCACACAGTGACAGGTAAAAGACAGTAGGCACCTAAAAGAAGACACAATATAATGTGGGGTTTTTTTTCCAAAGACAAAACAAACAAACAAACAAAATCACCAGGGCCTTTCCACTAAATTGCTTCCTCCTGTGAAAACTTACTCTTTATTATTTAGCTGTCAACTGTCAAAACCACATCACTGCTAAAAACCTACGGCTACACTGTGGGCATAGCTAACTATGTATGATAACAACTGCTGCTCATCAAAACATCTCCGAGAATATTTTTAAGCTTAGGCAAAACAGGGATGAAGTATTTAAAAATAAATTATAATTAAGCTTTCCCACGAACTGCCCAACATGGACACCATGCTTGGAAAACGTCAGTCCAAACATTTCAGCAAAGCTGTAAGCTACTGAAAACAAGGACTAGCAGGCAAACTTAGTCAACTAAAGGTGTTATCCCTGCACCACCTCCACACTGACTGAACGTTCATGGGCACTGTGATAAACTACAGAATAACTTGGAACCTATCACTACATCTTTAAAGGTGGCTGTGAGTTTTAGCTTTCTCAACCAAGTGGTAGGGTCTAAATGTGTATCACTCCCAAGAGGGAGTGCTACAGAGACTCAGGAAAGGCAGCCTTGTCCCTGTTCCTGTTCAGTCCTGAGTAAACGCTCAAGGTCTTGCAGTGTCAGAGGAGCATCAAAAAAAAAAAAAAAAATTTAAGAAAAAGGAAAAGCCTAAATTGCACATGTGTAAGTCTCTGTTGATGGAGGGAGTTCTGCTGGGCTAGGAGACAACTCAGCCAAAGTACATGGGAAATCTTTAGCCCTCAGGGCTATTTCAAATTCATCTGCCTACAACAGAAAACACATCTCAGATCTTTCTTTTGCAAGCAGAGATTCAGCTTCACTCTGGTGCATTCTGTGATCACAGCAGCTACTCTGCTTATTGTCTTACCAACCTGCTAGTCAACACCTTCATACATTACAGCTGCTTTTCCTCTGAGTTGGACTAGGTTTAACATGAACTCTCTGTTTCAGATCTGTTTTCCCAAATGCCTTGCTAAGGGGACTACTGTTTCCTACAAGCTCCCCCGTGCTTCTCCCAGTTTACCTTATGGATACATCAAGCCCAGCCTCCTACCCTAAATCCTGCTGCAGGGAAAACCCATTGCCTGCTGCAGTGATGAAGGTGACATTGCTCTGAATGCAGGAGTTACACAGCAAGGTTACTTGCTGCCTAAAGCCAGCTACAAAAGGAAGATGGCCCTCTGACATCACCATCATTGGACTCAGCTGAAAACAGGAGATATTACTTCTCATTAAAATTCATAGATCTTGTGACTTTTACAGAAATAACAAGAAGAATCCAGGATGGCAGAGGTGAGATATTAGGGCCAAAAAGTACTGCCTCAGAGCAAAAACCTAGACTTCTGGCTGCCAATAATAAGCATACTTTGTAAGAAGAGACTTTTATTCTTAAAGCTACCTCCAACACATTGATCTTCAATATATTAAAGCCTGAATAATTCTGATTTTGCTGTAGTGTGTCACTATTTAGTTCATCTGGGCAGTCTTATATGCAGGTACATCTGTAGTACTCTTAGTTTGCTTGATGTGACAAGTCACACTGCACAACCTTCCCATAGCTTCTGACAGATTTTGGAGCCCATTGTTCATGCCCAGAAAGATTTCTGGATGTGGGTTCTGCCAAGCAGCAGCATTTTGTGAAATGATCCACTTAACAACAGAGCCACAGTCTTTGCAGACCAATAACATGGTCTTTGGTAATGAACGTATCACATCTGGGATTGGCTCCCAGCTGCCAATTCAATTTGTTGCTTCTTTTAGTCACAAAAAGAGAACAAGGATTAGTTAAAAATGAGAATTCATAGATCATAAGAAATCATTGCAGAAGGGACTGGGAAGAAAACCAGTAAGCAAAACCAAAAATAGCACCTGCTTAGAAAAACTGTATTCTCTAAAACCACTCAATTTTGGAACATGACTCAGACATAGGATCTCAATTTTCCTGTATTTTATTTGGATGTGAAGTCTTTGCAGAGTAGATAAATTAAAAAAAAAAAAAAGAAAAAAAAAAAAAAAAAGAAAAGGGAAAAAAAGGGTAAAAACCCCTAAAATAAGTGACAGTAAAAGCAGCTGACATTCGGGATCATAAACACTCTAGTTAGGCCTAAGTATGCTGCTATCTTCAACAGTTTTGCATTTACTTCTCATCATTTACTATCACCAATAATATTTGCATGAAAATAAAGTATTTGATTCTTCAGAGTTCATTCATTTGTGGTGTTAGTTTCCTCACATGAAACTTCAGCACTGTGATATCGCAGTTGGCTGTTGAGGAATTGATTAGATCACAAAGACGGGATTAGAGCTCCAGGTAGGGAGCATGCAGCAGGAAGAGATGAATGTCTAAGCAAAAAGACATCATTTCCAAGCAATTGCCATTGGTTTGTTAGTCTTAACAAAGAATAAAGGAAAGAGGAGGAAAGAAAATCTATACATTTCAGCACAATTGCTACCAGTGCTCATTTTCTAAGGGATGGCAGCAGCTCCTTAAGGACTGTTCTTCTTCTGTCAACACTGAGTTGAAATCACAACAGCAGTTAGTTTCTCATGCTATTGTTATTTTTCATTGGAAACTGCAATCCAATATATTATACCACTAAATCTGGTACACCAAATAAGTCATTTACAGAAACCTACAGCCTGATGCCTCTCTTCTGGAGCACCTTTCAGGAGCTGGGCATCTCAAAGTGCTTTAAAGCAACAATGTAGATGAATATAGCACAGTGGATGGATGAAAACTCTGTAGGTACAACATTTTAGAGGGAAATGGCTGCTTGGAGTGGCTAGTCAGAAGAATGAGTCGCTTTACTCCCCACATATCTGACTTAGGGCCAGAGCAATCTCTGCAGTCCTCTCTTCAAGACGATTTATGGTTGGAGATGCCAGCAGCTGACTATTTGCCAGTAGCTTGCATGCCAGCTGCAGCAACTCCAATTGTGAAGACCTCATGGAAAGCTCAGCTCTGCAGGCTGATGGCCCTTTGTTGCCATTTTCAGGAATCCTGGTCAGAGCAGAACTGACACATTAGTAGGACAGACTGGGGCCACTGCAGCCAGGCTGGTCGCTGCTGGGTTTTGAAGCTCTGTGGTAGTTAGCTGCTTGTCTGCTTAACTAACTGAGAAGAGCACTCCAAAGCATCTCTGGCACTTCCAGGTAGTTCAGTGCAACAGTGATTCATCAGGAGGACATCTCTAAGACCATGGCAACAAGGTTAGCCCTACTTCTAATATTTTGTTAGCACTGACCACTGCAGGGCCATTCACAGAGCAGAACTGAGCCTCAGACACTTAAAGCAAGCAACTAACAACAAAAGGTCTTAAGCCTCCAGAGAGTAGTTTGTGCAGATTAGCCACCACAGCAGGACAAAATGAGGAGTTTGATATGCTTTTGACAGTTATCTGGGGTATTCAGTCATCTGTAACGTAGTCATCATGGCTCACACTCTGAAGCTGTTCCAGTGAGAACTGCTGTGCCGTGAAAGACATTCATTTATTCACATTTGCTGTAAAGACCTCAAGTAAGTACCCACCAAACAATAAACAATGGAGAGTACTAAGCTTTCACTCTGATTGCCTAACAGGTATGTTAAAAGAGACTGGCCTGCAAGAAGATAATTATCTCGATTGTTTCTAGAGAAGTGGACTAAGGGACAAAATTTCCCAAGGACAAAAGCTAGGAGAAAAAAAAAAAAAAAAGAAAAAAAAACCAAAAAAAGGGACTCTCATCCATAAAAAGTGAAGAAGCAATTTTTCTCAGGAAAAAAAGGAACAGATGCCCAGGGAGCACGTGTAGGAGCAGGGCTTGTTCAGCCTGAGTACTGGCAAGGTCAGGGAGAATGAGCTGAATCAGAAAAGCATTTGCAGCTAAAAAGACAAGCACAAGCTGCAAGAAGAAAGATCCCGAATACTCCTCAAAACCTGCCTGCCAGATGGAAGAATGGTCCTGCAGGCTGAAGAAACTGAAGCTAGGAAGTGCATGCAAGATTGATTATGTTTCTCTAGACAGGCAAATTCTGAAGCAAAGAGAAATGCTGGTTGCTAGTGCTGTGCAAGATCACTGTGAGTATCCTGGGGCTACCTTGAAATAATAAACGGCAGCTTCATTTCACCCACCAGGACTGAAGAATTCCAAACTAAACCCCCCCAAAATTATCTTGTTTCCATGGCTCTGCCTCCAAAAGACTACAGAAGGGGAAAAGGCTGATCAATGGTGTTTAGGTTTACAAAGAGTGCTGCTGAGATGACTGGGTACTAAGCGTATCTTGGAAAACCTGTTGACTTGCAAACAGAGGCAATCAGAAAGTGGGTATCTAGAGTGCTCCCAAAGACCTGATGACCTATCCTGTCCTCAGCACTGGTTGAGATACCTAAGACAAGAAGGGATCCAAACCAGGAAAATGTGAAGAAAAATCTCTATTGGAATGCACCATAGAGGTCAATGGGGATATATAATACCAAAGCCTGGTGAAATTCAGGGAAGACAGCAGCTCACAAACCCAAGAGGTCTAGATCCAAGACAGCACCTTGACAAGAGTTCAGCATACAGAAACAGAAATGTGAACTCAAACAGACCTGACCAATCTCCTTGTATTTTCTGTTTCAGAGATGGATCTCTCCCTGAAAAATTTATTGCTGGAACATTTTTATTTGCTCTTAATTTTTACAGTTGGTCAAACAGAGTTAGGATGGACATCTGCTTGACCCCATTTGAAAAACTTGGTGGATGTCTCTTCAGATGAGTTTTGCAAGGAATGATGAGAAACTATAAGAGCTTTTATCAGCAGTGAGGTAGATGTCTCCATTATTTCTTCTCATTTCAGCTAATTCCATCATGTTTGTTTTTTTTTTTTCCTTTTTTCCTCCCCTCTGCAATACTTTGTTCCAGAGAAGAAAGATGCATCTTTGTCATCGTTGCCTTTAAATGTTTTGTGTGCATGTTGTTGGTAAAGTAGCAATAATACTTCTTTAGTGTGTTTTTCACTAGGGGAAGCTGAAGGATTTTCTAAGAATCAATTATTCTTCACAACCCATTTCTGAAGCAGTCATTATTATCCCCAGTTTACAGAGGGATGAAATGGCAGATGGGTTAATTAACTTGCTTAAGGTCATCCAGCAAGTTAGTAAGGTAGCTGCAAAAAAACCAAGATTCAACAATTCTCATTCCCCATCCCTTGATCTAACCATGAAGAAATATTCCTTCTCTTCAGCCTTAAGGACTTTATTTAAATCACTGATGATTTGTTCTGACATATCGTTGAACTACAGATTAGTCAGCCTAAATGACAAGGATGTAGATGTGTGGAGATCTGCAGCATCCTCTGCGCATTTGCCTGTTCAGCTTGGTGCACCCTCTGCTGTGCCGGACAGCTCACCTGCCATTAAGACAGTTCTGCAGAGCTGTCAATGGCATCCGTCTGAGGGCATTGTGAGAGAGAGGAAGTGCACTTGCTCTCTTTCCCCAGGAGACAAGAAGGCTGCCTGAACAGCCCAGCTCTCTGGGAAAGCAGTAAACTCAAGATGCCAACTGGCTTTGAAAAATAATTTCTAGTTTTCTCTTAACACTGCTTCTCCCTCAAGAGTGTTCCCAGTGTTAGAGAGCTTGAGAGGCAATATTTAATAGGTGCATCAACGTAGATTTTGCTCTGTGGCATTAGTTCCAGGAGTTATTTCAAAGTCAAAATACCCTTCAAATGCCCACCCAAACACTGTCACGTCAGTCTCCTAATACAGCGCATCCAGAGGGATTTGCTCTGCTAGATGTCTCCATGGCTCAGCGTGAATCGCTGTGCAACAAAATACAACTGAAGCTCACCAATTAATCATGATCACATAAAAAATGAGTAATAAATGTATTCTAAACACATATGCAGCACAATGCAAAGCCAATGCTTTACTAAATGCTCAGAGGGTCCTTCTACCTGACTCAGAAGAAGATGATTTTGTTCCCTCTGTCAATATTTATAACAAGAAAATGTTAGAGGTCATCTTACAGCATGAGATGATAGTTCTAAGGCTTACAAGTGAAGTTGATTACTGTGTCATACAGGAACTACTCAAATGCCTCATTTCCAAGATCAAATGAAACAAGTTCTTTCCTTGTTAAGTGTCAATGAACAACTACCAATGAGAAAACTGTCATCCTGACATTTTTGTTTCCTTTCTGGGCACACCTTTGCCTTCTTGGGACAAACTCACAGTGGCTCAAGCATTGCTTTTTGTCAAAAGGCCACCTTAAGGCTATTAGACATTCAGCGGTAACTAAAATACATGCATAAGAGGATGGTAAGTAATTCCAGATCACTATTGATCAAATAAAATAACTCCAGATCAAATTACTGCCAACTCTCTGTAAAGAGTACTCCCTGTACTTTATTAGGAGGTCTCTTCCTTTTCTCCTTTTTTTTTTTTTACTGCTCTGAAGGTACTCCACGCACATTTACTCTCTCCCTTAATTTCTTTCCTTCACAACACTTCTTAAACACAGAATGCCCATGTTCACTCTCCTTTAACTCCTTTCTAGGGTTTTACCTTTTTCACTCATCAATCTGCCACTG
Organism: Megaceryle maxima; assembly: GCA_024605025.1. Classification (NCBI taxonomy): domain Eukaryota; kingdom Metazoa; phylum Chordata; class Aves; order Coraciiformes; family Cerylidae; genus Megaceryle; species Megaceryle maxima. The sequence continues at coordinate 24,311 of JANHGN010005246.1, read as the reverse complement.
ACTTTCTTCTAAATGATTGCTGACAAGTCCAAACACTTTGCTCTGTTTACAACAAAAAGCTCAGGAGGACCTAACAACATGTCCATGGAGTTCATCCCATCAAAAGTGCCTTCCCATTGTCAGCCGCTGCTGCTTCTTCCCCTTCCCTGATATTATCATGCCTTACAATGTCAAGTCTAATTTGGACTGCAAAAACCTCAGAGTGGGGATGTTGACTTTAGGTGTCCAAAAGACTCCAGACACATTTACAGTGCTACTTAAATAGCATCACATTGGTCTGATTAGACAGGTAGCTCTGTGTCGCAGTCTAGATACCACCAGCTTCAGGAACTGAAGGTCTAGCTCTTGTGCGCTCCATCTCCATAACTACCCCATCATTCTGCACTAGCGTGAAGGTGGATGACCTTCACAGGAACAAAGGAGTGGAACATAGATGTCTTTCACTCCTGTTGCCTCCCCATGGTGATAACTAAAAAAAAGGTCAAAGAAATGCCTTCTGTAACTAAAGGCATAATTATAAAGAGCTTGGACAGCAGTTCAGCCAACGTCATGAACATAAAGCACTAGCGACTCAAACAGGACTGCAGCCACAAGAATACCACTGATGGCAGTTATTCCCAGGGATGGACTTACAGCACTGCTAGGCAGCCAGACTGGCCTGTCTAACCTGTTCTCATCGCAGGGAGAGTGACTTGAACAATGTCCTCCATAGTGAAGCACATCAACCAGTGAGCCTAAACTCCCCAGAAGAATCTAGGGATGCACAGTCCCTCAGATGAGGTGCACAAGACCGTTTATAGCTACATGGATTGCAAAACAGACCATGCTCTGCCTTTGCAAATTTGCAGATGTGTTGTCACTTTGTTGACTGTGGTGACTTGGGTATTCCTTCCCCAGTGCCTGTACACTGCCTTACTGGCTAACACGCCAACCCTGTCTGGGTGCTTTCCAAGCAATTCTCCTCATAAGCACAGTAGTAACAGCGATATAACAGCAAAAATATGCTCTTGTGCGTGCACATTTTTACTTCATCCCTGGCCTCAGATTTAATATTTCCATGGTCAGTAGGAGAAACAACTTATTTTAAAGGAAAAACTGCAGAAGAAATGATCTAATACAGACCTGTTCATATGTGTGCTTCCATCAATCCAAAAAAGCTGCGCTGGAGATCCTCACGTGCACAGTTATACATCGGTGTGCCTGCAAAGTGTGGGCAACAACGCTGGGTCTCTGAAGATAAAATCACTGTTCTGTCACTCTTTCCTAGTGATCCAGACTTGTGATGTGTAGCTACAAATAAGAAAGTCGGTGTGTCTACTGTCCTGTCCAGGAACAGCCATCATTCTCACGTCAGCCTAATCCACTAAATTTTATGGCCTGAAAGTCAGCAGAGTAACTTTGGACAACCCGATGCCAGGGTGGTAATGCTGTAGAAAAACAGAAATGGAACCAGAACTGTGCTATTAGGCCCATTTTTAGGTCAATCAAAACTTTGAGGGAAAGAGGAAGATGTTTTTCAGCGGTCTATATGCCGAATTCCTGAGTGTGGGTAATGTTCAAGAAGAATTGGATATTTTCATAGATGAGGAGGAATGAGATAAAACTGACAAACGTGACTGAAACAGGCAGGATGATTTGCCAAATTGGAATAGTAAAATATTTTGCCACAATCCTTTTCAACAAGAAGTCTGAAGATGTGAGAAGGTAACACTACACATTGAACCGCCATCACTATTTTAGAGGTGCAGAGACATTAACTTGTCCCAGTTAACTCCACTGAGGATGGGTGGAATGGTGTGGAGACAGCTACAAAGAATCAGGTTAAGCTGCTTATTCCTCCAGTGTATAAGAAGTGTGCTCAATTTGAAGCAGTATGAGGAAAAAACCCCAAATAGCCAGCAGTTGTGTCCTGTTAGATTTTCTAAAACTCATTTTCTGTGAGAGAAGTTATTCTAGTTTGTATGGAGTATGAGTTTTGGAATTCCTAATGTTTAAAAAATCTAATCATGGGACAAAAAAATCATGGTTGCTTCTAAGCCAGTAATTGCAGTTTGATTATAATAAGCAAAAAAAGACAGTCCCAAATGGGAAAATACTCTCCCACTCCACAGAGATGCTTCAGAAAGAATATCTCCATCAAGATGAGAGAAGTGATAAGAAAAATACGATTCAGAAATAGACATAGAAATATAAACAAGAGTTCTTATTATCCTACTCCACAGCCTGGAAGTCATTATTGCATAATTAACAAAAGGGCTTCTTTTGGCCAAAGGACAACTTTGGAGTGATGGAAACACTCCAAATGTAAAAGCATAGTATAGAACAATGTGGAAAGGCAAAAAATACAAGAAAAAATATTCTGGAATATAAAAAGAAAAAAAGAAGAGTATTGACGATGCATGAGTTATGCAACTGCAGGTAGCAAAATGGAGAGTACAGCAATGCCAAGGTGTATGACTAGATAAAGATGGTAGAACAACATGAAGTGACAGAACTTCCATTCCCTCCTTAGAAAGGAAAAGGCACTTTATTACCTAGTTAAAAAAATTTAAAAAGCATCACTCTTCAGTCCATCAATGGGTAATGAAGATGGCAAACATCTACCAGAACGAGCGTTTTAAACTAGCATATCTAGAGAACTTTTGTATAACAATCTTTGAAGAACTGGCTAAAGAAATGCCAGGGATTTTAATTTTTAATAAAATTTGGGATGTTAAGGAAATTACAGAAGACCATCCAATGTTCAACAGGGGCAGGCGAGGTGACTGGGGTGCTGAGGTCAGGCGGCTGATCCGTTCTGGGCAAGCATGGAGAAGTTGACAGCAAATCAATCAAGAATCAATCAAGGAAGGACTAACAATGTATTTAATGACCGCCATTAAATGCTCTTCCATAGAACATCCAGCCAGACAAAGGTGGTTTCATTTTTTGATGGCATTACGCATTTAGCTTATGAATGTAATCATGTAATTGTCATTTACTCAGATGTTTGCAGAGTCTGATTTAGCACCTCCTGGCACTGATTAAAAATTAGCATAAACAGAAGACGGGGAAGGCTCCCGGGGCCTAACCGGGTGGGGAGGCTCTGCCAAAAGCAGCGGCGCGGGGAAGCTCTGGAGGCCCAGTGCCCAGCCTCACGGATCTCCCGCCGCGGTCCAGGTGTGGGACAATGAGGGCGAGTGACCAGGAGGCGCGTGCTGGGGACCTGCACCGCCCCCAAGCACGCCGGCAAAACGTCCCCGAGTACGGGGAAAGCGGCGACGGCTCCGCTCAGGTAGGCGGGGCCCAGCGGCACCGGAGAGGCAGCCGGGCGGGCGGCGGTTACCGTCACCACCCCTCAGCGGCCGCCCCGCCCCGCGCCTCACCGAGCCCGACGTCACCCGCCGCGACGCCTCGGCGGGGAAGGCACCGCGCGTGCGCCGCCGCCGTCTGTCCGCCCTTGTCCGTCGCCCTCCGTCTTGCCGCGCCGCTCCTTCCGTGGGTTAGCCCGGGGCGCTGGCGGGGGTCGGGGCGGGCGGAGGGGTGAGGGGAGGCCGGTGGCACGGCAGCCCGCTCTCGCCGCCCCGGCGGGCCGAGGGGGACCTGGAGATGTGAGCAGAGATATTGAGGAAATGGGCTCCGGGCGCTCGGCCCGTGCGGGGTTCGGCCGAGCGCGCGCCGCATCCCGGGCGCTGAGGCGGGATCCCGGGCCGCGCTGGTGCTGCGCGGGCCTCTGACAGCGGGGAGCTGCTGGCGGCGGTTACCCCGGAGCACGCGGGTTCCGCGCTTGCCCCCTGGGGAGAAGCAAGGCCGCGGAGCTGGCGGCGGCAGGGCTTTCTGGGGGGCTGCGCGGGACCGTGCCCGTCTGCAGTGCCCCTCTGGCCGGGCGGTGGCCCGGGGCAGCCTTCTCTACCCCCTGCGGGCAGGGAAAAAACGCAAGTCGTTCTGGACACTGAAAGTTGCTCTGGCATATGCTAAGTGAGAAGGAAGTGATCTGAGACAAGCTACCAGATCAGGAAGGGAAAAGAACCAGCTTAGGCTTTGCATAGCAGTAAGGAGAGGGGAGCAGGTGAAGAAGCCGCGCTGCATGGTCGTTTTAGTTTAGGTGTGCTAATTACCAGTCAAGTGTTTCTGAAAATATCATCACTGTAGGTGACACGAGCAAAATCGTTCTGGTAGCATCTCAAAGAATCCAAGGTCATCTGAAAACAGGCTTTAGGTAGCTCTGTCACTTGGGAATTTGTAGCTTTGGCCTTTCTTACCTCTCAAATGCTCTTAGACTTGCAAGGATTAATGGAGGTCTTCAGCCTTAGCTTGGGCTATTTAGATTCCCTAAGTGATTCTGAAGTGAAAAGCAGGTTATCTTCAGACCGCTGGTTTGCATCATTTAGAAGCTAAAGGGATTTTAATTTTAAGGCTGTGGTTGGGAGAGATTAAGCAAGTTTTGTGGTTGAGTTGTAGCGATGGTGTGAGGAAGACTTCTGGGGACAAATTGTTGCGCTGTCTTTGAATGTAGGAATTACGACTGGCTCTTTGGGATGACTTTATAAATGGATGATTTAGAAACTTAGCGAACATTCACCCACATAATAGATGCTCAAGCTGAAGTGCTGCCCGGTGATCATTTAAGAGATTCTGTCTTGTCACAGTAGGCCTGCTGCCTTGAGATCTCTGACACTTTGCCTTCCTGTCTTTTACTCCTTCCATTATTCTCTTTGGCTTAGATTACTTGTTTTATTTTCATGCTTGATTATTTTTTCCCCCCCCCGCTTCCTTTCTAGTGCTTTGCCTACGGGAGTAAATCAAAGTACAAGGTTGTACATCAGATCCTCCAGTGGGCAGGTATATCTCAGTGAGGTTATAAATACTTCAGATTTGTGCTATTAAACAACAGGCTCCCTGTTATCATACTAAAATGAACTTAGTCCTGTCCTGCTGAAGACTCTTCTCCATGCTCTATGCTCCTTAATTTTTTATGCTCATCTTCTGGGATCAGCTGTGCAGTACTTCTTAAAACAAGATTTTAAAACTGTAACATAAGTGTGGTGCACTTGAATGAACCCCACTTAATTTCTCTGGAGACTCATGTCATCACTAATTCAAAAAGACACAGTACAGGCAACATACAGCTTCAAATACAGGATTGTGGGACACTTATTCTTGTCTATTACATCCCATTCTGCAAAGAAGGAGTAAAGAAAAGATGCAAAGAAGAGGAAAAAATGGGGAGGGGTAGGACAGCTGAGAGAAAATCCTTTTCCACACTCCTCTAAGAGAGCTTGGATGTTGTCTTTGGTGGCCTAATAACGATGGTTTTGTCTTCAGCATTTTTGTTGCAGAAGTTTCTTTAGGTGAGAGATGACTGAAAAAGCTGCTGAGGTGCAATATTCTTGGGAAAAAAGAATCTACCATGGGGAAATGATTATTTTCTTTTTGAGTAGATCCTGGGAGAGACTGAAAAGCAAATGAAGAAAAAGTGGATGCAAATGATCAAGGGAAGGGAGTTAAGATGGGAAAGATTTATGTGATTCATATAGAGAAAAATGATTTTATTTAGAGGTAATAGGCTTTTTTTTTTTTTCCTAAATTAACTGTAACAGTGTTTATACAATGCTTTAAATAGGATGAGAAATTTTCAGGATAAAAACTTCCAGTTTGCTTCCTCACTATGTTGTAAGTGCTGTCTTACCTTGTGCTTGTGTAGCAGTCAGAGGCATCGCAGTGGGCACCATTTTTTGGCAGAGTTCACACTGTAACTGTTCCTGTGACTGGAGTTTAAAGGCAGCCTTAAGCAAGCTGGCTGGGATCTCCTAATAAATTAGCCATAGTAAATGGTTGTTCAGTGTACAGTTTTATGGTCTGGATTGCTGTCTGTAGTGTCCTAGTTAGTTAATTGTACCTGAATTAGTCTAGACATTCTCTGTATGCAGGACTATGTACTTAAAATTAGACTGATTTAATGCAAAGAATGTATAACTTCAAACGTGTGATTGGTGTAAAGTGAGTTACTTCATTTATCTCCGTTTTGGGATAGCTTGCAATACTGGGTCATCTTAGAGTTGTGGCTCTTTTGTGCTTCTTCTTGCAGGAAGGTCTGTGTGTCTGTGTGCCCACCCTTCTGGGGGAGATGTCCAATGTTTCCAGTTATGCCCTTCGAATGGCCCGGCTGAGCGCTCAGATATTTGGAGAAGTTGTGAGGCCAACAGACTCAAAATCTATGAAAGTAGTGAAGTTATTCAGTGAGCAGCCTTTGGCCAAGCAGAAGGAGGTCTACAGCTGGTACCCTCCTCACAACACCTACTATGCCCTCATGAAGAAGCTCCGTTACTTTGGCCTCTACAGGTAATCCCTGTCCTTATAGGATGGAAGCAGGACTGGGGAGATGGGAGAGGGGTGGGTGTGTGTTGTGTTACGGGTTTGTTTTGTGGGTGTTTGGTGGTGTGTGTTTGTTTGTTTTTTCCAAGTTTTTTTTTTTTCTTCAAGGAAAACAGAAACATAGAAAAAGGTTTAGTTCAGAATATGGTGCATGTGGAAATATCCACTTGATTGTTGTGCTGAGGGCAAGGAGAGTAAAGTAAGTGACAACTAAATAACTTTCACCATAATTAGAACGTCTTGTGGTAAAGACTTCAGATGTAGTTACGGGCAACTAGTTATATAGGAAATAGTTTTGGCTTTTGGGAAGGGAAGAGAGCTTCCTTGCTGACAACAGATGAGTCTGTAGTTCCAAATAGGGCAGATGTGCTACAAAAAAGGTGATGTTACTTTAACAAAAAAATTGCACTAAGACGGTCTTAGTCTTACCATTTATTCCTCAATCGTTCAACAGATAATAAGTGAAATTTAGAAGAGAAGTCAGTGTTAGGATGGGGGGGCTTTTTATCCCTTAAAATAAATTCAGTTCAAACGTGGTTTAAATAGTCTTGTTAATTCCAGCTTAATCTGAATGAGTTTTCTAATTTCGAAATTAATTTCCACAGTTTTAAGTAGAAAAAACTGCACTGCTAGAGAACATCAGCAGGAGTCAAATGCAGCCTGCTGACTTCCCCCAGGTATCACTAAAGGAATCCCTCAAAAAGGAGGCTGCTAACCCTGTAAAGTCAAACCCGATTAATTTCTACTGCTAGTATCACACTAGTGGCTATCAAGGATTGCATCCAGGATGCTTGTGGTTTAGGTGGATGTGCAAATGCTTCCTAGAATAGCTGACACAGAAAGTCTCAACAACATGGTAGTGTTCCTTACTTTTCTCCTTCCCCTCCTAATCTCAAATTCTTTCTCCAGCTGCTCTGCAGACAGAGAGCTTGTAGGGGACCAGGTTTGGTGATCAGAAATATGTAATGAAGAGTAATAGACTAATAGGGCCTGATAATTAAGTTTATGTCTTTTTTAGAAAAAGTTGTGTTTAAGGATAGCAGGGCAAGCAATCTTAGGCCAGTTGTGACTTTTGAAAAATACCTTTGCACTGAAAAATACAGAGGTTAAATAGAATTTATGAGAACATTATTGAGTATACATTCTCTGCCAGCCCCTTTCATCCTTCCTGTTTTATTCTCCTATTAAGATGCTACTGGTAGCTGATGCTTTCTTCATAACTCATTCTTGAAGTCACCTGAGAGCAGTGTCATGTACTGTAATTACTGCTCAGCATGCCCCTGTTTTCTTAGAGGCTAATGACCTCAACTTAGTGTCTAGCACAGAAACACAATGTGCTGTTGCTAGACTGCTGAGCTAGATGAGAAGGGGGAAATTCTCATTCTTGTCTCTTGCTGATTTTTAGATTTTACTGCTCATTTAAACACAGTGGATCAATAAATGCAACAAAAATAACTTAGGTATGTAAACACCCTTTGTTGCTGAAAAGGACAATCTTGTTAGTTCTGAAAGTACCATAGGAAATCATTCATGTTATTAGTCCAAAATTACTGCTAGCAATAACATTGAACACACTGCACTAGGTTTCAATATGAGCCTCACTGTTAAGAAAAAAAATAAAGTTTTGAGGTTTTTTTAACTGTCATATAGTTCAAAGAACCCTCACATTCCAAGAAATGGGCTAAACTTTTTCCACCCCATCTAGGGATGAGCATCAGGACTTTAAGGAAGAGATGAGGCGATTGAAAAAGCTCCGTGGGAAGGAAAAACCAAAGAAGGGGGAAGGAAAGAGAGCTCTCAAGAAGAAATAGCGTCGCTCGGACAATATAATGAACCACTGTGCAAACGCTGGAGAACAGACATAAACCCAGGCTTCCTGTTTCCAGATGGAGAGGGATGGGCACGTGAGCTGTGTGTGAGGCACAAAAAACACACTGTGAAATACTGGAATGTACCTTGGGAGTGCACTTGGGTTTTTGGTTTTATTGGTTTTGAATACCTGCAGTTTTAAATGCACCGTATCTTGTAGCACATCAGTTTGTCAGAGCCTTCTCTTATCCAAGTAGTAAAAACGATGATAAAAATAAAAGTGCTCAGTGTTTTTTTTGCAAATGTCTGTAGTTGTTTCAGTTTTTCTGGATGTGGAAAATTTCCTTGTCATTCTCTGTTTTACTTTCATGCATTAGTATCAATACTGTTTTGCATATGGCCACAAAAAAATGTTTCCTGCTTCTACTACTGCTTGTCATCTTGCCTATTATAATGAGTTTCATTTCAGGTAGCTTTAGGTTTTTTTGTTTTCTTTTGTATGTTTTATTTATGTAAGTTGCTGTTAGAATCTATTGGTTTGCATTTTGTACTGGACAGTGCTTCACGGTTCATTGTTGAGTGCTACCCACAGCATTCTCACTGTACCCTGAGTATTTAGATACTGCAACGGTAAAAAAAAAATAGGAAGGCTCAAACTGTCCTCCCGTTTGAGACATCCCCCACCTAATTAAAGTTTGTGTTGTCTGCTCAGAGAAATACTAACTTGAAAAAAAGTTGCTCCTGATGTGGAAGGAGTTTATTCTACTTAATAAAGCAATGTGCTGAGTTTACACAGGTTGGCAAAATACACCTGAGCTACTTTATGGTTTTAGATAAATGCTTTGTCTTGAATAAATTTAGAATAACGATCAATGTGAATAGTGTTGGGAGGGTAAGATGCTTCTAGGATGGGAATTCACCCTAGGAGAACTTTTGTGTGAAGAGCAGCTTGGCTGTAGTAGGACTTGTAGCTCTGTGTATTTCAGAGCGATGATTGTATGCAACAGCTGTTGACATTTTTAACACATAAAATAAGCTGTGGTAAGTTACTGTATTTATGGTTCTCTTTAGATGTTAGAGACCTCAAGTGAATTAAAAAAAAAATAAAAATCTTGATTTGGTCAGAAAGTAAAAATTATAAAACCCCCAACAGCTACTTCTTAAGCTGTAAATATTTTTGAAATTTCAGAAATACCTGGGTACATATTCCTCTACCAGTTTGGGTTTGAAGGCCATTATAGGATCATTTTAGGATAATTAAAAAAAAACAACAACAAAGTTTTGGAAAAGCTTCATGAATCTGAAAGGCTGCTTTGATGAGGGAATGACTGGTTTGTATGTTTGCTTTTTTTTTTTTTTTTTCCTTAATAGGCAGAGAAAACTAGTGCTATGGGGATGTCAGCTTCCTTTAAATTTCATTCTCCTCTGTAACTGTTTGGTTGTGACCATTCTTGTACAATCCCTTGTCAGTAGATCCTGGAAACAAAATCCTTCAATGGGACACTCTCTGTTCGTCATCTTGACATTTAGATGGGTGAGAACTGAAGCATAGTCTCTTAACCTGCTTAACCACTTTTAGGGGTAGCATCTTTTCTCTAGACTGCCCAAACAACAGTGGAAAACTCAGAGGTTTTAATAATTGTTTTTAAAAGGATTTATTAGGCATATAAGAGGAAGCAGAAAAGAAAACAATGCCCTTATCACAAATCCTAGAGGTAAAACTTAAATGATGCATGAGAGCCAGATACTTAGGATGGATCTTTCTGTGTCCATGCATCTGGGGTAGCATGAAGAAAGGTACTTTTGTCTTTTTTATTCTAACATTTCCTTGCCCTTTTCCTAAAGTGCAATAATAATATGTCTGGAGTACAGTGATGAAGGAACAGACATGAAATCATTTCAAAGAATTTGCTTGTGAAGGTTCAGTCACAGCAGAGCACACCTGTAGTGCCCAAAGGGTGAGGAGCGTGACTGTAGACAGATGTTAGAGACACATCACCACTGTGCTGGGGGAAATTATTTAGGGTTGTTCTAAGGAGAAAAATATGAAACTAACAGGATAATGATCATGACATCAAAGTATGTTTAAACATACAGTGTTCAGTTTTTCTGGGTGGAATACTGAGGAAAATTCCACAAAATGAAATGCTTAGAAAAATTGAGGAGTGGGTTTGGCTTCTGTTGTCTGGCTCAGCCTAGCTCTGCCTGACTCAAATGTTATAAAATGTAGCACTGGGACAACTTCTCTCCTGGAAGAAGAGAAGGCAGACTGAATGACCTCATACATTTTCTCATATCATAGTTAAGTCTGTGAAAACAAATCTCACCAAGAGCTGAAAAAGGACTTTTATATCCCTTAGGCTTTCTGTCTATGCTTGAAAGTACTTTGCTTCGTCCCAGGGCTCCTAAAGCTGTTTGTAAATATTTCATGGAGTTCAGAGGGTCTCTCCCCCTTCAGTTGTTGCTTCTATGGGTCTGATGTTTGCTTTATGGGCTGTTTCAGTAAATAGGCTTTTAATGGTACTAGAAGCATAAACCACCTGAGGTCCAGAAAGTCTAAATAACATTCTACTGCCACATGCAACATACAGATAAGCAACTGCAAATACATCATGTTCTTCTCTTTCCACTACAGTCGTGTGCAGATAAAAATGTATGGGGTCAGTTGGCCCCCAACTTTCAGAAGTGGATGTCTAAAACATGATTCCATATTCACCCCCCTACAGCAGTGGTCTAACTTTAGAAGCTGTATGAATTATTGAGTATCTCCAGCTGGTATTAATGTGATTTACCTCTGCATCATGCCTAAGTCAGTCCCACGCCAGCATGCAAGTTTGTAGTTCCTTTGAATTTTTCACCAATACTGGTATCTTCAGGACAGATAAACAGCATCTCTCTAGATACTCTGCCATACCTCTGCATGCCATAGCTGCTTCCCCACTGATACTCAGTGTTACTCAGAAAAATATTAGGCTGTCTAGTACCATGCACTGTTTCTGCAGAGAAGAGAGCTGCAGGTGGTTTAAAGAAAGCCTCATCCACTAAAAGACTGGCGTGGTCCAGCTGAAGTGTGCTGTGCTGACATCTGGGTGATGCCGTCTTACAACCAGAAACTATTATGGACAAGGTACAATATTTCTGCACTGGAATGTGAAGGAGCCTGTGTGTGACAGCATGAAGCTGCTGCTCATAGTATTTCAAGGAGAGCAGCAGGCAATGACAGATGATTGGAAGGGTGCGAGGGTATTGCGTTCAGTATTCAGCTGGCTAGTTAAAGTTTATTAGACTTTGGTGGTTTTTTTTTTATTTTTAAGAATTATTTCTAAGATGTCAGATTTTATTCTGGCTCTTTAGTTAAGTAAAAGAGGTATGATTGATGTTTCAGCTGGTGTTACTTAGTATTATGTTTAGTTTTTAGGCCTAGGAACATTTACACGATGGCTCCAACCTAAAGCATCATTCAGCTGGCTTGTCCAAACTGGCACATTTATATCAGAGAGGAACCCGTGAATGAGGCAGTGCAGATCCCACCTAGAGAGATGACATTTCTTGTGTGAGTGGGTGGAAGGCAGCTGATGTGCAGGCTGCATGGGAGGCAGCATGTGTTACTTCTTGGCTGTCTCTCCTTGGTCTGTTTGGTGTAACGGATGTGCAGGTAAGTGTTGTTCACAAGCTCTGAACTTCACAAATGCTTTTTGAATGAACAGCATAAACCAAAAAGTTATCAATTAGGCTAAGCAATGTCAGAGTTGTTACTGACAACGAGAAAGTAACACTGCAGCTTCTTTATTTTTCTGCTTTTGCCATTTATTCATTCTGCTTACAAGCTGTGACCTTTGCCAAAATACTGCTCCATTGCCTGACACCGATACAACCAATAGAGTGATGTGTCTCAGTATTTTCAAACTCAGGTTGTTTGATAACATTGTTAAGTTTATTAATAAACATTAATGCCCTCTGAGGACAGATAGTAGGGTATTGACTAGGCACACAAACCACTTAAAAATAAGATAAAGCAAAGCTGGAGCCTTGCAGAATTCCCCCAGAAGGGGGTAACAGAAATTGTATTCATTTTACCAAAACAAATGTGTCTTCTGAAGAGAGAAGTAATATCATATTTAAAAGGAGTAACCACATCCGAAGGCCTTTAGCATAGCCACAAGCTTCAAGGAATCCATAGTATCAAAAATGCTGAGAGGTCATTGACCACTACACCAGAAATTTTGCCTTTGGCCAGGCACGTACTTCCAGGAATGATGAGAATATAGCAACGTGGTTCAGAGACCATCCATCCAACCTTGGCAGGCTGCTTGACTTTGTAGGAGGTACTAAATATCTGTGAAGCTTTTGTTGTCTCAGTGGTAGTGAGGATTAAAAGACAAGGATGGATTATAAACTGTGATACTGACTGTCTGCAAAAGATGCTTCTGTTTAAACCCGTAAGATGTATATATGTATATTACAATATACAAAATAATTTTAAAAGGTTGTCCATCCTATTTAACCTATCACTGAAGAAGCCAGCAACGTGGGGTTTAAAGGAAAGTTAAAGTGCCCTGGAAAACCATGATTGGTTACTATCTTTTCTCCATCCCATGTCAAAGCTGCAGTTTCTGTACTCAATTCATATTACTGATTTAGCCTTTTTGGACTCCTATAGTTTCCTTACTCCAGGCCAGTACTAACCCTAATGGACCTTTTCTTCTTGGTGAAAAGGCTAGAAACCAGAAGGTGACCAGTTACTATCTAAACCGTTACTAAATCAGAGCTGTAGAGAGTTACCAACTCGTCTATAAAGTGCTGAAGAATCAAATTACAGCAGCTATTCAGGCCGGGGGAAGGTCAGCTAGCCTGGACATTGGGAAAGAAAATCCTAAGACACTTAACATAATTGAACAGTAATTTTCTGAATGGCAAAATAACTTGTGTTAGCAATTTTTTGTGCCTAAATGGAATGGGTTTGAGTTATGAAATGTGATTGTTCACAGCGAAATAATAATGTGAGGAATCTAAAACTATTTAGTCCTTAAAGCTGATCATCTTATCACTGTTCAACACAAAGGACTTAGAGATCAGATAGCCAAACAAGCTCAATGCTTTAAAGCAATGACGAGGGATACTAACAGGAGGGTCTTGGCTAATCTTCTCAAACATGAGATTGAGTCTCAGTTTCAGTAAAGTACATCAGGCAGGAAGATCTGTGCTCCTTATTCATTTGTTTCTCCATTTAATCAGGTGCTTTTTCCTGGGAGACCCACATCTTCTCCTACAGTGGCTAATTTTACTACAATCTCTCACTGTCTAATCTTTTGCCCCATCCCTCTCCCTCTTCCACTGGCTGTTCTCTTAATAGTGGTTTCAGGGCTCATGCTCTCTCAATGGTCCACATCCATCAGTACTTGCACTACTGGTCAATAAAACATGTAGTTTTCTCAGCTTCCCAGTACTAGTATGTAAATGAAAGCAGGAAGCCAGCATTGAGAGAGGCAGAGCACTGCAACGCAACACATACATTGCTGGGCCCTCAAGTCACTACACAGATAAAGAAGGAAGTAGGTTAGCATGTTGTTCTTGTGATGCTGAATAACGTGTAGGGTATGGAAAGGGCCTATAGGCAAAGTCACTCCCGTGTCCCACTCCCATCGCTGTTCCTGCTCCCTGCCTCCCACTCACTGCCTCCAAAGCAAAATGGTTTGCTTTTTACTTTCTGACAGTTTGGGCTGTGGTTTAGGGAGAGAAGAGCAACAGTGATGTAAATAATGAATTTAAAATAAATTATGCTTAAATCAAATGAGAACTATGTAAGTATTTTCAATATCACTACAAGAAAATCCAGAATATGTTGTTATCTACATATAGAACTTGTTAGATCAACATTGTTTTTAGTGGTAGAATGAAAACTAAGTTTAGAACCTGTCAAATTCACATTTTCTTCTTTTTTTCCTACCTCTTTTTTTCTCCTAGTCTGCACACATCCTTATCACTTCTGCTCAGGTATTTAACTCAGAGGCAAAGAGCTATGAAGTCTCCATCAACTGAAAAAAAAATATAGATGAGATTGTTCAAGCACTAAGTTCAAATCACCACCTGAATATTACCTAACTTCTTAATGAAGTTATGGATGTTTCAGGTTCAGCAGTGTCACAGAACTGTAAATCTCCTAAACTAGAAGTATTCAAGAAGCTACCAAAGGAAAAAAATCTGTGTGATCTGTGCAGGATTTATTATTTTTTTTAAAATATAATTTAAAAAAAGCAGCCTCATTTTTTTTCTCTATTGCCTCACATTGGAGCAATCAGATAGCGATCCCTAGAAATATGAAAAGATGTATAGTATATCTTAAAGTGAGTGGAATAACAAACCTATATAGATGCTAAAAAGTGAAAAAAAACAAACCGAAGCAAAAAACTCTGGGTTCTTTCCTCAAAAAATATCTTCAACATTCTTTTCCTGGAGAGCAAAGTCATTTTCTTAAGTGTTTATTATTCTGACTAGTAATTGGAAGATGACTGAACTTTGGACAATAGCCTAATTTTTATTCAGCTTCACATTTTCTAGCCAAGATAACAGGGAAGATGACTGTTGTATCTGTTAGCATCTGTGTTCCATCAATAGCTGCATTTCCACTGTTAAGGTACTCAGGATTAATCTGATATATAAACAGTATAATTGCCCTAGAGACATGAAGTTGTGCACTTTCACTTCATCCTACAGCATTTAAAAGTGAGATATGTATTTCAACAGACTTTAGAAGATCTGTAATTATTTTCTCCTGGTGCAGAATTTAATCCAGCATTTTCAAGCATACATAGGCCAAGCGTGCATGTGACATAGCATGGGACAAATGCTATTCTCTCTGTGTGTGAAAAGGCTAAGCATTTTTTTTGAAATTTGCACAAATTTAAAAGATGCTTTAGACATACAGAGTTTAAGATATTTCTATTATCATACCAATATGCAAATTATGTAATTTTTTGATTAAGAAACTGGAAGGCTGGGGGTTTTTTTTGAGATACTGTCTTCTGTTAAAAGAACATTATGAGACAAATGTCAGGTTTCATCTAATACCTCTTTTGGACATTCTCATGCTGGAGCACCTCATTAAGATGAATTCTTTCTTGGAGGGAAAGAATAAAGGTGTGTTCAAATGCTCACAACCAGACAGTTGATCTCACAATCAGAGACAGTTGCTGACAGGTAGGCATATAATTTTTGTACTCACTCATTAAAACACTGTCCTATGGAAGTTCAGGTGTTGATTAGTTCAGACAAATGTTCTGGTGGTGCACAATCTCACTCAAGAGCCTTTAACAGCTGGACTTACTTTCTGTTCTGAATTAAAATAAAAAATAAATCTGAGTAGGATCAAACCCCAGTGCATAACTATGAGTTTGACAGGAGGCGGCAGGTTTTCTATTTACAAGTATGCATTACCTGCTGCAACACCAGATAAACTGGCTGTGCTGCATTGTAGGAATCAACCAACCAGTGCCCTACAGATCTGATAGCAGAAACCAGCCTTTCACATCTAGGCTCTAAGTTTGATTTTGACCTACGTTGATAATGAAAGCTAGTCTCTGTAGAAGATGTTGATGATATCAATTATCAGTTAATGGGATTTCAGATTACCAAGAAATAGTTACAGTTATTAAGGATTTATCTTCCATCTCGATGGACTAAGCAGAGAGACCAAAGATGTGAAGAAGTAGGAAATTCCATTTAATCCTAGGTGTGGATTCCCCCAGACAAAAGGAAAGTATATTATAAACGTAGATTTCTGTCTCCTTCCTATACAACTATCTTTTAAAATAGCATCCTGTTCTTTATTTTAGGTGTAACACTGTGTTTTTATCTTCTTTCAGGTGGTAACTTTGCCATGTTTCCAGTTTTGGACATCAGCTGTCAATATTATGGTTTAGAATTGCACCTTTTCAGGTGGCACATCAATTGTAATAAGAAAGTCTAGCAAATACATTTTATGTGAATGCAAATCTTCTGAATAAATCAGAAGCTCAGGAACAAAGGCATGCAATATTACTATAATCATTGGGAAAGGTATTACAAATTACAGATTTATAGTAGTCTACTAATTCTATGGCTAGAGTTATGCCCTGAACATCAATTGCTCAGGGAATAAAACAATGGCAATGACTACCTTCTCTACACGGAGACTAAATTATCCCTTGGTATAAATTTCATTGAAATAAATGAATGGACTTGCTCAGTTAACTCATGTTCCTCTGCTGGCTTTTCCACAAGAGGCTGTGTGCTGGGAGAGCCATCTCATATTGCCCCAACAGCCTTTTTCTTCAGAGATCGGAGAAATCTGTCCCAGAGTTTAGTCCTCAGCATGTCTGTTATTTTCCGGAGTCTGTGTGCATTCTTCACCACCACTACACATTCCCATCACATAGCAGGAATTGCCGATAATTATCCTCTTCATTAATGTGGCTACTAGAATTAAATCTCTAAACTTGGTGAGCTGCTAAGTTTGCACATTTGTTTCTTATATATTTGTGCAGCCTTTTTGTTCACTGCACTGCAGGCTACCAGCAAAATGAAAGCCTGGACTCCTCTCTCAGGAAAGCATAGCCTGTCAGATAGTAACTTCAAATCCATTTAAATATTATTAGCTAGATTATTTTTCTTACTTCTGTGTTCGGGAGATGTTCTGTAGCTTTCTACAGGAAAGACCCTCAGCTCAATTTGTGCCCAGTGTTCTTTCCCTGCATACCACAAAGTCTGGTATTCTTGACTCCATCATGTTTTTGTTGTGTCCATACAGTAAATTGATCTTTAATTTATTGACCAGTTACAGCACTGCCAGTATCAAAGTGAATTTGGAATGCTTTTACATACCAGCATCTCCTGTGTGAAAGGCAAACCACAAACCTCAAATCTATCATTGGATTATTACATTCAGAGGTTCACAGCTGAAGTGAGACAAAGATGAGGATGTTTGCACTTGCATGTTTCCACTGAGTATTTTGTCTACCATAAAATATATGAGGTTGTGATAGAACAGCCTTTACCTTCTCTGGAATCCTGTTCTGATAGGTTAGCTTTTCTTTGCAGTGTGTTACAACACTGTCACCAGTTTGGCATTTATCATAAAGACCCTTTCAGCAAGAAGGCAACATAAAATACCTGATGTAGTGAATGCTTTGTGTGTAAGCAGCATCTCCATGGGATATGACACGGGTCAATTTTTTACTTTAAACGGGAGCACTCTGCCACTTTAAGGGAGGATGGCCATGGGCACTGGTGGCACAGGGGGAGCAGGCTTTTGGGGGGCAGTTCTGGCTGTTGGCTCCTCCTCGTTTCTGAGCTGGAGGGAGCAGCATTTCCCAGTGCACCCTATCCACCACCTTGGTTCCTCTGTCATTTGCACCAGAGGACTGAAGCCCATGGCAGGTCCTGCTGTGTGAGACCACCTTTTGCCTTGGTAAGCCAGGCTGTCGGGAAAAAAACGTGCATGTCCTGTCATGCAGACAAGGTGCAGGTGGGATGGACACTCATGTTCATAAAATGGGATCTTCTCTCAGACCTCCAGATTGGACAAAGGTGGCTGGAGGATAAGAGAGAGGTGTTATCAAGAAGAAAGAGGTCCTGATTTCTGATGAGCTCACGACCAGACCCTTCCCTCTTGCCTGAAGCACTCTATGTAAATAAATCACAGAATCATTAAGGTTGGAAAAGACCTCTAAGATCACAAAGTCCAACCATCGATCCATCATGACCACTAAACCATGTCCTGAAGTGCCACATCTGTAAGTTTTTTGAAGACCTCCAGGGATGGTGACTCCACCACTTCCCTGGGCAGCCTGTTCCAGTGCCTCACCATTCTTTCAGTATACACGGTTTTCCTAATATCCGATCTAAACCTTCTCTGGTACAATTTAAGCCTGTTTCTTCTCCTCCTATCGCTAGCTATTTGGAAGAAGAGACCAACACGCACCTCACTAAAACCTTCTTTCAGGTAGCTGTAGAGAGCAATAAAATCTCCCGTCAGCCCCCTCTTTTGCAGACTGAACAATCCCAGTTCCCTCAGCAGCTCCTCATAAGACCAGTGGGAATGGATGCAAGCCATGCCAGGGGAGGTTTAGGCTGAATATTTGGAAACATTTTTTCACTGAAAGGGTTATCA
Organism: Megaceryle maxima; assembly: GCA_024605025.1. NCBI lineage: Eukaryota > Metazoa > Chordata > Aves > Coraciiformes > Cerylidae > Megaceryle > Megaceryle maxima. The sequence goes on along the minus strand of JANHGN010005246.1, from coordinate 6,001 downwards.
AACATTGGAATGATCTGCCCAGGGCAGTGGTGGAGTTGCCATCCCTGGAGGCATTTAAAAGGCGTGCGGACCTGGTGCTTAGAGACATGGTTTAGTGGTGAGCTTGCAGTGCTGGGTCAAAGGTTGGACTGGATGACTGTGAAGGTCTCTTCCAACAAAACACAAAGACATTCTGATTCTATGTTCTTCAGACCCTTCACCAGCTTCATTGGTCTTCTCTGGACCCGTTCCAGGGCCTCAATGTTTTTCTTACACTGCAGCACCCTCAACTAAACACAGTACTCAAGGTGCAGCCTCCCCAGTGCCAAGTACAGGGGCACCAGCACTTCCCTGCTGCTGCTGGACACACTGGTTTTGATACAGGCCAGGAGAAGTACCAACTTGTGTCAGCTCAATGCTGTCAACGGGAAGAATGTTCTCCCAATCCTAGCAATCAATTATTTTAGTTACAACTCGAGTAAGGCACAATATTTTCAGATTAAAATGTGCTTCTTTTAAAGTATCTCTGTCACTGCTGTATGGAGCGAGTTTATAAACACTGGTACGTATATACGTGTAAATACTGGAGGTACGCCACTGTTGTCTAATGATGTCAGACCGGTCGAGGCGGTCCCTTGCCTCCCCTGGTTTTTCACCGCTCCTGCCCCAGCACACGGTTAGCTCACCCACTGTGTAGAGTCCCCTCCGCTGCTCATCCTAATCCCGCCGGCACTTCAGCCCAGCTTCCATTCAGCCCGCAGCCTGCGAGGCTGCCCGTGCTGCGGCCGAGGCCGCTGCTGGGAAGGACCTGCAGGCCGGGGCACCGGTGGGACCGGGCCGCTCAATCCGCCCCCTCCCCAGGCCGGCTCTGCGCGGGGTTCCCCGCAGCTCCGCCTCCCCTCGCGCTCCCGCCGCCCGCCCGCGCCCCCGGCTCCTCTTCCCCGCCGCCAGGAGGCGCTGCGGCGGCGGCGGGGCGGGACCGCGGCCTCGGCAAGGGGGCGTGCCCGGCGCCCACGTTCCGGTTCCCAGGGCGACGGGTGGTCGCGCCGTGACGTCAGGGTGTTTCCCGGTGACGTCAGGCAGCGCATGCGCAGTGGACGCGACGGCGATTCTGGGTGACGTCACGAGCCGGGCGTGACGTGCCGGTGGCGCGGGCCGCTGGGAGCTGGCCGGGATCTGCGCTCGCCTCCCCTCCCCCTCTCCCACTACGGGTCGCGGCTGGGGGCGTCCCGGCGGCGGGGACGCGGTTCCCCCCTCCCCCTTCCTCGCCCCAGCACTTCGATCCAAGATGGCGGCGCTGAGCAGCGGCAGCAGCGCGGAGGGGACCTCGCTCTTCAACGGGGACATGGAGCCCGAGCCGCCGCCGCCCGCGCTCGGCGCCTGCTACGCGGCGGGCAGCGGCGGCAGCGGCGACCCGGCCATCCCGGAGGAGGTGAGGCCACAAGGCGGCCGCGGCGGACACCCGCGCCCCGCCGCCGATCGCGCCCCCGCCCCTTTCAGCCGGCCCGCACCCGGGGGCCGCCGGCGGGCCCTCCCGGAGCTGCGAAGGTGGCGTCGCGGGGCTCACTGGGGCCCCGCGGGACCGCCGGCGGCGGGGATCTCCGCTCCGGGGAGGCCCCGGCCTCCTTTCCCCTCTCCGGCGGCGGGGGCGCCGCTCGCTCCAGCCGTTGCCGGTGATGCAGTGTCGGGGCGGGGAGGCTCCGCGCCTCGCTGCGGCCTCGCTCCCGCCGCGGACCCCTCGGCGCCCGCAGGCAGCCTCCCGGGCCCGCTCTGTCCCGGGGGCGGCCGGTGCAGCCGTGAGGAGCCGGCGTGCCTGGGCCCGCGGGCACTGGCGGCCGGGGCTTCCCCTTCTTCGCCCTGGCTGGGGAGGGCTGGCGGTCACTGTATCGCCTCGAGTAAGCCCCCTCTCCGTGCCCCTGCTGTCACGCTTGATGTTACCTGGCGGCTGTGGCCGGCAGAGCTGGCAGGGGGGCGAGGGGAGTGTTGTAATCGGTTTCCCCCGGTGATTTTGAAACACTCGAAATATAGTTTAAAACCAGGATGGGGTGCAGTTCCTGTCGTGGCTGTCAGCCTGGCTCAGCCTTTCTGCATGAAAGGTCTGGGGAAATGTTAACGGACAGGGCACTGTGCAGGCGTTGAGGATGTCAGGCCTCTGGTTTGTGTCTCTCTTACATACTTCCTGTGTTTTGGGGCATATTACTTAACTTCCCAATCCCACAGAGAGCGAGTGGTACTACCTGTTTTTCTGGGGTTAAAGTGTAAGTTGCTAGCACTTCTGAAACGTTTTCAGAAGGTGGAATAAAACGTGCCATAACAACACAAGGTATTTTGCAGATTTGAATGCTGTAGGCATTGAAATTGGAACGAATTGCTTAATGCTGTCAGTTGAGCCTGTTCTGGAGGTGAATACAGGTGTCAGAAGCTCTGCTGCCTTGTTCTAAATATTAGTTAATGAAGATTATTTCAGATCAGCTTTCTCAAGTGTGTCTGTGTAATCAGTACAGGACCTCTCACCTGTGACCAGTCTTGTGGCCCTGTGAAGTGCTGACCCCACCAGGAAACAGCTTTTTGCTGCTCTGGGAGGGGAGAGCCTCCAGTAGGGAAAACAAGCTGGCTTGGATCGTCAGCTCACAGAGGGGTCCAGTTGGACTTTCAATTCATGAGGAAGAGTATCTTTTATCCTTTTTATTTATTAATAGCATAGTGGATTATAGTGGAATTGGTAAACTGAGAAATTCAACAAGTACTGCAGGTCATGCTGGCCAGAAGGGAGAAATAGGGAAGGAGTCAGCCTCTATTGATAGTGCTGCGAGACGAGGTTGATTCCCTCTTGCTAAGGAGCTACTGGCTTACATGCTGAAGGCAGATAAAACTCAGCAGTGTACATGTATTTTGCACCTAACCTAGCAGGGTGATTAAATGCTTTGAGTAATGCAAGTCCCGTCTTAACTTTCCTGAGTAAGGACAAACTCTTAAGTGGTTGAGAAACCTAAATACCTCAAGTGGGGGTTAATAAATGCTTTCTTTCAGCAGCACAATAAGTTTAAAAAGCTTCTTGCTGACTTCTGTTGCCCAGATTTTGCTGGTATACCTGTGTCTGGAACTGAATTTCTCAGTTATTTCTGCCACAGGGAAAAAAAAAAAACAAACCCAAACAAAAAAACCCCACGCAAAAGAGGGAGATTAAAAAAAAAAAAAGAAAAAAAAAAGCAAAAAAAAAAAAGAAGAAGGGAGCGGGGCCGGGTCGCGGGAGGAGCGGCGGCCCTGCTCGGCGGCGGGGCGGCCCCTGCGCGGTGGGCCCGGGGGACAGCGCGCCTCGGGCCGCCATCTTGCCCGGCGCCACACAACCTCTTCCTGGCACCCTGGCCTGGCTCCTCCGCTCTCGGAGCGGCTCCCCGCGGCCGAGCGGGGGTGGCGCGGCAGCCTGCGGGGCTCCCGGGGACTCCCGCAGTTCAAAGCGGCCTCTCGGCGGGGCCGCGGCTCCCATCCCGATCCCCCCTCCGGGTGCTCCGCTGGGGCGTCCATTTTCCCCGGCTCTCCTGTGGCGCGGCCCCAGCGCCTCCCGCTGTATTCTCTGTTCGCGGGAGGTTACGGCCGGCGAAAAGCTACGGGGGGAAGCTTGCGGTGGTTCCGCGGTGCCCTCGGGGCAGCTGCCGGGCGAGGAGCCGGCGCGGGCAGCTTCAGCCCGCGGCGGGGAGGCGGCCTGGGAACCGTTGGCAGCACCCGGCGCCAGGGGAGGCCTGGGGGCTTCAGCGGAGGCCTCGGGGCGCCGGGGGAGGCTTGGGGGCTTCGGGGGAGGCCGTGCGCCCTCCGCCCCCGAGAAGGCGGCCCGGGGAGGGGATGAGGAGCGGGGTCAGCGCGGGAAGTGCAACAGGGCTGTTTGCTCTTGCGTTTAAAATGCAGTCCGGGCTGTAAAGCGTGTGAAATTACGCACTGGTCTCTTAAAGAGTGGCTAATTTATAGTAAATAGCGAGGGCTTTGTAAATGGCTTTATTATGTTGTTTCTTGTTAATTGTTGAGAAAATCCCCATTGTCGAGTGTGAATGGCTTTATGGGCTAACCCGGTCTCCGGTGCAATCCAGGGGCAGTAAATGGCCGCTCCGCTAATGTGGCCTGTAGCGAAATGCCGGCTCCAGCCCCGGTGACCTTTGGGCGGCGGTGCCGGGGTGCGCGCAGAGGCCGGGCCGAGCCGAGCCAGGGGTGCGCGGGAGCCGGGCCGAGCGGAGGCCGCACTAAAATGGATGCCCAACGGGCAGCCCCTGCACCGTGAGCGGCTGCAGCTTGGTTCCCTCGGAGCGGGGAAGAGCCAGGACCGCAGCACAGGCCTGACCCGTCTCTCCTGGCCTAGCAGTCCGGGAAGCAGAGGCGGGGAGCGGCCCAGCGGCGGTCCCGGACGGAACTCCGGGCGCAGGGCCGAGCCTGCCGGCCCCGCCGTGGCAACCTACACATGCAGAGGCCGCTCTCCCTCTTTGTTAGCTGCCGCGCTGCCCGCCTGCTTCGCAACGCCCCAGCTGGCTGCCCAGGGTGCCCCTGCCCCGCCGAGGGGCACATCTGCCCGGCGAGGGGAGTCCCGGCAGCGCCTCACTTCAGCGCGGCCTTCGGCCTCCCTCGCCGCCGTTCCCTTTAAACAAATAAACAGGAGCCGGTACCTCCAGCGCCTACTCCCTCTGTCCCGAAGGGGCGAGGGTTGGGGGGGATAGGGGAGACGCAATAAACTTCCCTAAACTCGTAATCGCGGCCGCTGGCCGCGGGGGGAGGCACGCCGCTGCTGCCGGCGGTCAGAGGAACCGGGACACGGGGACTCCCCCGCCGCTGGAACATAAACGCCGTTTCACCGAAACGCCTCCCGAGTGCACGTGCCTGCATATTATAAAATACAAATCGCGATGAAATGTAAATTCCACTCCAGAAACGTATATTGGGTTATTCTCTTTACTGAAATCTCTCCCCCTCTGATTTCGCTATTAGGAGAAATCCCCCTGGGTTTAAAGCACTTGTTTCACGGATTTCTGTACAGCCCACATCTGTTGACTTCCCCTCTGCGGCTCGCCCCTTCTGCAGGCAGAGGACGTCGCGGGTCCCCCGGAGACGCCGAGCTGCGGAGAGGCCGCCGCAGCCCCAGCCCTGCCCCTCGGAGCGCAGCGATTTTCCAAACTGCCTTTCAGAATCGGGATTGATTGCAAACGTGTCAGATGCACGGCTCCCTCTTACCCGGGACTTGGGTTCGCAATGCATTTCCAGGCTGATTGCTGGTGTCGGAGCAGCCAGATAGGGCTGTACAGTCCATTTCCCTCAAAACAGGATGTTTCCATCAACCTGCGTTTGGTTTTCCCCAAAGAGCAGAGGAGAGTTTAGCTGGGAAACACGTCCCGGCTAAACTCTCTCCTTCAGCTGCCACTCGGGTCGCTTCACATCTTTGTATTTTATTGAATCTTGTCATTATTCCCTTTTCTCTACTTTCCCGTGGAAAACAAAAAAACCTCAAATTAACAAAAACAAAAACCAAACAAACAAAAAAAAACCCAAACAGACAAAAAAAACCCAAACCCCACACGCAATCCACCAAGCAAACAAACAAACAAAATCCCAACGAACTAGCAAACAAACAGAGCCTTCGAAAAGCCGTTGGTGATGGTGGCGAAGCGCCGGGCCGCGGAGCGGCCCAGCTCGGCCCGGCCCAGGAGACACCCTCCCAGGCCTCCTGGCCTCAGCTCGTTGTTGCTCCTCGAGAGCCCCCCTGCTCTCCCAGAGCACCTTCCGCCAGAGCCGCGGCTGCCGCTCGAGGAGCAGCGCGTTTGCTGGGCTCTCCGGAGTCTTTGTGCGTTTGGAGACTTGCGTGTGAACGGGGCTACGAGTGTTAAAATTGCCACATAACCTGTGCGAACATATGTTTTATATTTACCCGCGATGCTTTTGTATTCACGGGATTCAGGGGTAACTGCCCGAAACAACAGCAAACCAAGAAATATTATCTTAGTAAACTGCGGGGGGGGGGGGGGGGGGGGGGGGGGGGCGACAAAAA
>JANHGN010005245.1:0-10161 GCA_024605025.1 Megaceryle maxima | reverse complement strand
AAAGTGCTGAGCCTGTGGGATACTTTTTATTGATGTTATTGCAGAAAGAGATTACTGAAATATTTCTTCTTCATGAAGATGAATAAAATTAAGCTTCAGATGCTGCCCACTGCATTGCTTTTAAATAAAAATTCTTACTTTCTATACAGACACAGCAAAGTAGTAAGCGAACTTACAACACATTCCTTCAATATATCAAAATGTTTCCAAGGCAATATTATTAAAATTATACCACAGTTCCCAGTAACATCAAGCTTCATGAAGGAGGTGGTATAGAAACTTTATCCAGTTAATAGTTTAGGTGCTCTTCTTTTCTTCACCCAGTAAGTTCACTGTTGCTTTCTTGGCTGCAGAAGAATAAAAGCAAATTTAATCTAGAGGTCTACAGATACTCTGTAGTCTGTACAGATAGTCTTAGAGGCAACTTAGACTGCTAAGTCAGTATTCTTGAGCTGCATAAAAAAACCTATTTTCCTTTTATGCAAAAAAAAAAATTACAAGAAAATCATAGCTTTTGTATACACATACACACAGACAGACATAAACCAGATAAAACTGATCATATAAACATTTTAAAAAATAAGCCATAAGAAAGGAGCAGCACAATAGCATGGACTGACTTAAAACTATTTTATCAATAAAACAGAGTTGCTCACAGAGTTTGGGACACACAGGTTTACAGCAAGAAATATACTACCAACCTGATGAAATAGGACTGGAATAATTCTAATGTGTGTATCTCCACATGCATATGCATGTGTATGACAAAATCTTTATATGTAAAAATAGGAAAGAGTAAGTGAAGGAATGAGGACAGAAAAGTATTATTTCAGAGTATTATTTCAAGTATCTGTCTAATGATTCAGGAAGGTTATGCAGCAAACTTTCCAAGTGTAGTTGAGTAAGGGAAATCATTTAAATACCAATTTAAGCAGTCTTCCTTCTGTGTAAGAGGAAATGAGACTGCAAGCATTGTTTGGGAGGAGATTTAAGGTGCTCTGAAATATAAATAAATGTCCTTTCAAATGAAATTTAATTAAACCTTTGTTTTAGCTACTTGATAATTTTATGAATAAGGAAATTTATTATCAAACACTTTAGAATATAAGGTTCCACTGCAGAATGCAGGCAAAGAAAAGCAAAAATTAAGCAGTCTACAAACTGTGATAACATTTATTCTAACCAAATAAAACCAAAAAATACAAAATAAAATTCCAGGAGTGGGCTTGGAATCCTTTGATGCCCAGAAGAAAGGGACAAAAAAATCACAGATGGGAAAACTTTGTGTTCATATGTTATCCATTATTGGAGCTAAAGGATTTGCTTTACAACAGGAGTGGCAACCGTTCTATCCTACCAGGCATGTGAGACATTATTTTAGGAGATACAAGAATACACTTAAAAAAAATAACTGTATTTATGAGAAGTACCTTGTGAGGCTGTTTGGACCTGCCTCTAGAGAGAATGTTGATAGTGATACGTATAGTGGTAAGACACACTAATAAGCCAGTTCTTCCACTCAAAACAGCCTGCATTCATTCTAGCGTAACTGCACTACTAGAAAGTTAAGATTTATCACAATACTCTCTTCCTGACATCTTCACCCAAATTCAACTATATAGTCGTCTTGAAATTTCCACCCCCACTGCCCCATGTGATGAGTATTAACTGTAATATCAGAGTTGCCCCAAGAAATTTCTGCTACTTGATGTGGTTAAGTGAACAGTCTTTTCCTCACCTTCTTTAGTGATGGTATCTGCAGTCTCTGCAGCTTTGTCTTTCAGGTCCTTAACAACATTGTCAAGCTGAGCTTCATGCTTCAGGAAGAAAGGCCGGATAATTCTATGATAGAGAAACTCTGCTCCATTAGAAGGACTTGGAGCCATGCACCACAACAGGAAGCCACACTGCAAGGAACAAGAACACAGGATTAAGTATAAGAACTGAGTAGGAAACAAGGTGTAGTTTATCTTCCTAACTGTGCCACAGACTTGAACGTAGACTTTAAAACAGTACATCATTCCCTTCATTTTGTATGGTCACGGTCCAGTAAGTATGCACATCGGTGTAGTTACTTAGAATCTGTACACTGGAATAATGTCATAGATAGTGAAATGATAAAGGAGGAGGACTGTAGCAGTAAAGTTAATCTGGTAGTAGGTGTATCAAGATTGCATGTACTTTTTATTTTAAGGTAGAAGTATAAAACCTGATTAGTCAAAACATTATTCTCTCTAGCTACTTCTAAACTATGTGGCACAGGCCTGACTATAGGTCTAGGTCTCTAAATCCCTTAAATCCAGATGAAACATATCCCTGTCCTCTCTGCCTCACAGTTTTGAAAATGCTGGGGAGGGGGGAGGAAAGGGACTGTGTGCATCCCAGAGCTAAAGTGATGAGGAGGAAAGATGGACCCAAGCAACACATGTAGTGCACAGACAAGGATAATGGTTTTGGACTGCACAATTTAGGGATATCTTTTATAGCACAATCTGCTCTCTGGGGGAAAAAAACCAAACCAAAACAAAACAAAACAAACAAAAAAACCCAAATACCACAGCGTGTGAGGTAATATTTCATCATCTAAGAGAAATGGAAATAGAGGTATTACATGTATCACCAATATCTGTCTTTACTACTGAAGCACCTTTATTTGGCTTCAGTTCCACTGTCATAAGCAATCCAAACATAGCTATACAAAACAAGATCCAAACATTTAAGGGACAAGAAGTGCCATAACTAAATTTTCTTGAGCTCTGAAAGTATATAAAAAAAAAAAATTACAGGATAAAACCACAAGAAAATTAAGCAAATTTTCTCAGCAATTGCAGAGTTATTTACAGACCCAAACAGTATATACATAATTATTCTGTGTCAAAAGCCTCTCCAGAAAATAAAGGCAGAACAGCTTTTCACAGACCACCTGTTCTTCAAGCACAAAACAAAACTACTCCAGGCTTAGATAGAATGTGCTTTATTTTGATGCAAGACATTATTATTCTTGAGGATTACCATGTATTTTTTGGAGGAGGGCAAAAACACAAAACAAAAACTCAACATTTCATCCTGAACCCCCCCACCCACACTACACAATTAGCCAAGTTAGGCACCAAAACTCAAAATAATCATTTTAACTTCCTTAAAACCATAAACTTGAAAGTCTGCATTTAAATGCAGTAGCATTTATTTCAATAGTTTAGATTTCAGAAGTTTTCCAGTTTTCAAAGCACTATCTACAGCAGCCAAAGAGATACTTCAGTGAGTGTTCTAGGGCTTCTGAAAAAGATTTCAAAATATATAAGTGAAGTCTTATTTCTTTTTTAGGTTTCCAGTACACTGGATAGGACACAAGCATTTCCTAGAAAGTAGTTTGATGGCAGTATCCTTTCAGAATTTCACTGTGCCTAGCCAGACATGTCTGTCTCCTCTCCTTTCCCTCATACTTTTTATTTCCCACTGTAAAACTGCAAAGAGAGAACCACATCCAAATATTTGGTTTGGTATTACATAAGAAACTTGTAAGTAAATAACCTTCTAATGGTCAAATTGTTAAATCAAGAGAGGTTATTTTCACAGAAAGGTTCTGACTTCAGTTTAAAAAAATAAATAAATAAAATCCCTTTTCAATTATGAAAACCTTGTAAGTCTTCTTCAGGAAAGCCTTCCAAATATTTTGGAGTAGCTTCCCTCTATTCTTCCTCAGATAAGGGATGTAGATATAGAATGTTCTGTACATTCTGTTCTTCATGTGTGTAAAATTTTGGCTTTGTCTTCACTGCAGTGCATAGCACAGTAAAACTGGTCCCTCTGATGTCCATCAGTTGAAGAAGGCCACTTCTCATTCCCTTTGCCCTACAGAAATCAGTTATGATATAGTTGAAGCTGGAGAGGTATGTTGGCAGGCTGTCTCTTTGAAAAAGTTCACTGGTTCCTGGGAATAACAACTACCTTCTACAGATTTTGCCAACCCAATTTAACATCCTTTTAGGTAACCTTTAAGCTTTCTTCTTTAAACTATTTGATCATGGTGTCAGAACAGGATGACGTAAAAGCATTTGTCCACAAGACAAAGTTTTTTTCAAAAAGTAAAGTGTCCACCAGTGAGAACACCTACCAGGAACATTTCAATAAATTAAAAGAAATAATTCAACATGCAATAAAATCTGGCATCAGTAAGTAGCAACTGATGCAGTATCATTAACCACGGACAGAGAAAATAAAAGCAAAAAGTGGTGGAATTACAGATTTCAAAAGCTTCTATTATTTGGAATGTAATAGAACAGAAAGAATAAATGATACTATCTTATGTTGTTTTCTTTCATTAAAAGCTGAATATATTAATTTCCCGTAAAATACCTGACCAATTACTGATAGTTACTCGTCTCAATATACTAAGATGTTACTTAGTTCTCCTTTGTTTTAGGAAATCCCTAAGTCCAACTTCCTCTGAAACTAAAAGAAATTGAAGTTTCTCATTTCTTGGCTAAGAACAAAAGTAGTCATTGTGACTTGAAAGGCTTGTCCCCATCTAGTCAAGAAAAAAAACGTAAATTTTTTAGTTACAGATTTGTTCCCAAATACCTATTACTTATGAAATGTACTGAAACAAATGTTTCTATACATTTTCTAAAGGACACATACAAAAGTTGCAAATCTCAGTCTTTTCAAAGCTTGAGAATGTCAGACTGTTATTTTTCCCTTGTCTCTCATGAAACTCAACTAACATAAGACTATTACAGTAGTTAGTGAAAAGGTAAAGAAAGCTCAGAGTGATAATACTGTTAACTTGAAAAAAAAACCCCCAAACCTATACTCTTTGAGTCCCTCCATACCAGACAAAGGAGGGAATGGAATGCATGCAATAGATCAACTCCCTTAGGCAGACAGCTGAGCTGGGTCTAACCCACTGGGACCTGGTGCCAGCAGCTGTCATTGCCCTGGCAGCACAAAAGAGAGCACAGGTGGCTTTGCCACTACAGCAGAGGAAGCAACTGCAGCTGAGAAACACTGCATGGACACTTCCAAGCTTCTACAGACAGAAATTCTACTATCAAAACCCAAGACATGCCTTATATGACTACAAAGATGAACACACTCCTAGTAGACAACTGCAGTCATTAGAACAAGATGTTTGTTCTAATAGAAGTGAAGTAGCCCTTTAGTGAAAATAGGGAATTAATTGCAGAGGGCACAAGGGTGAGAAGAGGGAAGGTCTGTCTTGAAGCATAGTCAGGCTGTCACATTTGGCACGCTGCCACAATCACAATGACAGTACTTCCTGCTTCATTTGACTGAGTGCCTCAGAGCAACAGTTTGCATAATGTACCCAGCATGACCTGTCTGGAATTCTGTTGAGAAATAGTATTCTAGTATTTCAAGACAGGACTGTTAGTAGAGTCTCCTCTCCTTCCCACTACCAAGAATACTCCTAGGATGATACTCTGCTACTTTCACAGGTTACAGCATTTTAACACCTGAATACCAAATTTACTTAACAGAAGTATTAAAAGCAGATCACATCCACATGAAATTACTGGTTGCATGCCTGTCCCATCCTTCAGAGAAAGAAGGCATATAAGTAAAAAGTAGGCATTATAAAGCAAAACCAAACTGACAAAACCACACGCACTAAAAAAAACCAACAAAACCAAACCAAACCAAAACAAAACACACAAAAAAACCCAACCAAACAAACAAAAACAAACAAACAAAAACCAACCAAAAAACCACAAACACACACAGAAAACCCCAACAAACCAAAACACAATAAACCTCAAAACACTTTCAACTGAAGTACAAAAGTACATGCAAACATCATAACATATTCAAAGGAGTTCCTGAACATGCCTGTCTCCCACCTACAAAAACTAGTGTGCTGAAAATTTTGAGGTGACAGAGCCTCTGGACCTAGGGGCATGTGGGTGCAAATATGATCAGTGTCTTAGCACTGCATATCAAGGTATGTAGAAATACTGAGCTGAACCTCAGTCTGATGTGGAAGCTACAAGCTGTATCAAATGTGAATATGGAAGTTCAGTGTATTTGGAAATGAAAGGAACTTGAAATTTGCGTGAATGACATATCTGGGCTTCTAGTTCATAAACTCATAAAGGAGACATCTCTAAATTACAAGATGTTTTAATTGTGGATGGGCTGAAAGTTGGAAGCTGCCACTTAATCCTTTTCCCCACACAGAGTAATTTCCATCATTCTGTTATCTGCCCAGGCAAACAAAGAAGGAGCCGAAGGATTCATAAAACATTGCTTATGAATTTAGCTAGGCCTTCTGATAACTATTTGTGCATATAACTAGGAAACCATCCTTAAAGTTATCAACATAATTAGCTTGGGAATTTGAAATCAAGAATTGCTCATCCTTGAATAAGACACATCCTGGAAAACATATAAACCATGAGAGATTATATTGTTTTCATGTGGTTTTGTACTATCAGCAAAACAGTGATCAGCACCATCCTTAAGTGAATGAGCGAATACTAAAAATCACACACACAGGTCAAAAAGACCCTTGCCCAAGGACCCTTTCCCTGGGCATGTGTGGTGGTGGAAGTATGGAGTCAACACTTTGATAACTATTTGACTTTGTCTTAATATATAAAAACAGTAAGACTCTGACGTGTTAAACTACAAAATTGGCAGATTCTCCTTAAAAACTCTGCAAAGCCATTAAACTTAAAATGGAAAACATATTTTTGTTTTTGATTAATGGAAAAAAATAAAGGAGGATGATGGGACAGAATTAATTTTGTAAGACAGGCCAGAATTTTTTTAGTTTGAAGCAGTAGTTTAAATATGTGCTTTTTCTTGTTGAGCTAGGGAAATAAATGTCCAAATGACTGCACAGTTGATGACTGTTAAGAGATTCAGAAGGAACAATGCAGAAGTGTAACTGAGCTGTCCAAGTAATTTTTGTCTTTAAAATATGGAATTTCCTGAAAAAAGCATTTGGCAACATCAGAATTTACCATTAAAATTTTAAATGACCCCACCACAACAGCTGGCAATAAAATCCTTTCAAGAACTTTGGTGGGGCTAAACCAGGCTAACAGAGCCAAAGAGAAGAAACGGCCCATTGAAACAAGGAAAAAAAAATGGTAACAGCATTTTAAGCTGAACAACAGATTCTGAAGCAAGCTAGAATGTCTTCTACTCAGCAGCATAAATGGTAATTGGCTGTCTCCTAGAAAAAATTAACATGTTAAAGTTGGTTGACAATACACTCAAATCTTAGTAGACAAACAAAGCTTGGAACACATTAATCAAGTGACTGTTGGTAATCAAACCACACTACCAAATGCATATCAGCAACAAGCTTCCCTGATACCTGTCATTTCCTTTCAGGAAGGTAGGCTTTATTAAAAAAAAGTCTATATGATATAAACTATTCTTATGATGCAATCTCCATCTCTGTTCCCAGTAGCACAGATATTAATAGTTCCTTTTGCTGCCTTTTTGATTTTACTCTCCACTTCCACTACTGCATTTAAAGCAGAAGAGAGTCACTTTGTTGGGCTTATCATGTGCTGTCATTTTGCGCAACTTTACCTGAACACCAAGACAAAGAACTGTCTTCCCACAGTACAGCTACACTGTCTCTTTTCCCTAAAACATGGCAGACCTTTCCCTGCCACTCATCCCAACTTCCCCTCTTACCTCACAAAACTATCAGCCATAAACAGGTCACTTTCATAGTGCTAAATAATATGTAACCAGCATGTAAAATAAGGTATAACCCACAAATGATTCCAAGGGAACCTGCTGTTATCTATCCATTCTTGAAGACATTAAATCAGTTACATCAAAGGTCTCATTTTAGAGAGAAGTCACATCAACTAACATACCTTTAGCATGTAGTAGAAAGGGAACCAGGACAGAAAGATATCAGAAAAGAATTCTGCTATGCTGAAAACACCATATACAACCCAGTAAGTCAGCCACTGTGTGTCATCATCTTTGTTGGGACTTTCAATGGCCTTGATTCTGCAAGGAAAACAAAACAAGTGAGTGGATCAGTAGCATCAGACTCATCTATAACGGTGAAGTTTTTATGACTCAGATTTGTTGTTACGTATGAATCCTCATAATGTAATTGCCCTATATGCTCTACAGAAGAGAAGTAGTATCTATCATACAATGCATCCAAGATCTTTGAACAAAAAAGCTTCTCCCTATGTTCGAGACTTCAAAGAAGAAGTTACTCAAGCTATTTCTAGCTCTGCGATTACAAAAAGACCAAACAAAAACCATGAACATCCTGATTTATCTAGATGCTGTTTGCACAGATAAAAACTATAATTCAGGAATTTGAGGTGAATATCAAGTATCTTTATTCTAATGCACACATGCTGGATTCCTATTTTAAAGTTAAACCATAGTATTTGCAGTAAGTACTAACAAGCACGTGGTCTACAGAAGCAAACGAGATCCAGTACCACCTGCCCTGTACAGTGAGGACCAGGTACCTGCTTTGCCAATTGCTTTCCTCTACAAATCCATTCCTACAGGACTTGAAAATTCTGATGTGAGCTACAGTATTAAGAATAGGGTGGAGCAACCTCCAGTAAAATCTTGGGCTTCCTACATAATGACTAACTGAGGTTTTGTTCTCCAACTGCTAGGAGAATAGAGTTCAAGTTTATACAGGTTTAAAAATAGAAAGTTGAAAGAAAAACACACATGTGCTTCTTTCAGCAAAAGTAGTGAAGTGGAGGCTCTGGACTTGCTAAGTTCCAGAACAGCACTGTAAGAAGTTTTACAAGGAAATGCTAGCAACTGTAAGCCTCATAAAGTGAAGGAAAGTTTAGCGTATTCTTTAACTTAACATTTAACTTAACTTATGCATTATTTCTATTAGATTTTGTAGCTGGCCAGCAGAGTCCTGCAATGGGAAGAGCAACAGCCATTGCCATGCCCCATCATGCACACACACAGTGAGGTGCTGTTACTGAGGTACTGCGTCAGCACAACTGGAAGAACAGGTTTTCCACAGGCAGACAGCAGCAGGTCTGCTTACTGCTGTTCCCTACTATACAGTGTTAGGACACAGCAGTCCACGCAGTCTGCTCAAAGGTAGTGCCAGTATCAGGTGCTCCTGCCCTCACACTACAAACTACATTTTTTCTATGCCTCCACCTCTCAGATATTCTAATACTGCTGGGTGACAGCACCCTACAAAAAACACACCAACCAAAGTAACCCAAAAAAACCCCAAACAACATGGAAGGTAAGATGAAGGGCTACTGATTTACTTGCACAGTGTGAAACTTACTTCTGGAGGGAAAGAAAAAGTACAAGTGACTAATAGGGAAATCTGAGTGGTAGATGAACAAAGAAAAGAAAGGAACTAATTGCAAAGTTTCTCAGTGTTAAGGAAAATTTTGTAGGGATTCATCATGTGAATTTCTCTAGTTCTGCTGACAACTTCTCGACTGAAGGCATGCAGGGGAAAGCTTATTTTACTAAAACAAACATGGCAGCTTGATATTTGTGAAAGAACACTTTGCAGTGAAACCACTAACAATCTTGCTGTTTTTCATTAACATTACTGAAGTCATCATGACAATCAGTTTTAAAGAAAAAGTTTTGAATCTCTGATTTATTGGCAAAAGGCAGATGTCATATCACTGTGTTAATAAGGCATGCTCTCCCGTAAAAACAGATGACCTTTGAGAGTTCCTAAATGCAGTGCCATGGGTGTGCTCCCTTTGAATGTTCACCATCTGCTGTTGTAGTTTTTTAAGGCAGTCCTGAAGGGAATACGTGAACAAGATGCTTTCACAGTCAGACAGTTACAAGCAGTAGTACTACAAGTAGTCAAAAGCCCAGCTGATAAGCAGCATTCACTCTACAGATGTGTTTTCTTGCACACTGCAGAAACCAGCACATTTCTCCTCCTTCTGTAATGGTCTGATCTAGGCAGACACCATGGGACACACTCAGGTGGCAGACCACCCCCCCTGACTAAGGTAACAGCCAAGTCACCTCTGAAGGAAGGATGTGAACTGCATCTGAGAGCAACAAGTCCAGTCCCAATCCCATTACAGTGAGAGGGAGGGAGCGAGGGAAAAAGGAGGATATAGCCAGACTGTCAATGAATGAAAGTTTTAGCTGAAGTCAAAGAAGGTCAAGTTTATTTATTTAATA